>VZRM01007011.1:734412-782734 GCA_013397955.1 Grantiella picta
GGCGGGGAGCAGCCCCGGGCTTTTCCCGGCGGAGCGGGGCTGCTGTCGGGACACCCACGGGAAGGGCCCCGCGTGTCCCAGGGAGCTGCGGGTGTGCGGGGGACGTGGCGTTTGCTGTGCGAAGCTTCACCTGTGGGCGCCGTGGGTAACAGCTCCGCAGCACCGCAGCACCGCCAGCGCCTCCGAGCCTTTGGCCGCTGACTTCAGCCTCCCAAACATGCGTGTGTGAAAGGTAAGCGCTAGCATCCTGGTCTTCTTGCACCTAGGCAAGCTGAGAGACAGCAACAGAGCGACTTGCGCGATGTAACTTCCTGCCGCTTCTTTTTTTACTTTTTTTTTTATTTCGAAAAGTTTGAAGTAACCTGGAATCAGAGCTGTCAACTCGGGAAGCTCGGTCTTCTCAGCCCCAGTCAGCGAGTTGCGATTCCTCTAGCTAGTGTTGCTTTCATGCAATACTAGCTGCAGTAAAAGTGAATCATCACTTGGTGTGTCTCATGCCAACTCTTAAAATTCAATATGGTATGAATGAAAGTAGCCACCCTCTCTGTTCTTCTGTCATTCCCTCTTGAAGCAGAATAAAGCTGTGACATTTTCCTGCATTTTCAAGTTGGAGTGGCTTGGTTTTTAGCCATAAGCAATGGCAACATAAAAAGTAGACACAACTGTGAATGAAGTACAAGATATATTGCTCAACTTGGAGATTTTTCTGTCACACTAAGAAGATCAACTACAATTTAAATAACACACAAACTTTAATATAGTCCAAACAAAGACAGAAAAAATCTCAGCCTAAATAGTGCAACATTATGTTTATCATGCCAACTGTTATTATAACTCATTGCAGTTTTTCAAAAAAGGGATAATTCAGCTGAAGGGCAGCAGTGGGAGTCAATAATTCAGATGCTGTTTATTACTCTGAAAGACTCTAGCTGGGTAGCCTTGGGCAAGTCGCTCCACCTCTGCATGGCTCTGTTTTCTTCCTCATAAAACAGATAAATGTGCTTGTTTGCTTCACAGGGGTGTTGAGAAGTTTAATTAATTAATTTGTTTCGTAACTACTTGTAGATCCTTGGGTGCATCTTTCTACAGAAGTGCTAAGCATTATTTCAACTATGATTTTCCTTACTGGGTCTCATTGCTTATATGTGGGTTTTTTCAGTGACCTGAATTAGCTAAGTTTTTAGGAGAAGTCAACAAAGTAGAAGTTCTGGATTTGGGTTGTCTTGACTCTCTGTAAACTTCACTGAGATGTGAAACCAAAATATACTTACCACAGTGTATTTTAATGGGATAGAGCTACTGGTCCTTCACAAAATGTCATTTTCTTGTTATTCAAAATAAGAGACTGCCTTTATTGTTTTGTTTGAAGTTTTGTGATGTTTTGCATAATTTTGAATCGCTGTGAGAAACACCTGAGTGCTCTTAAGATAATAAAAGAGAAAGATAAGAGAATAGTTTATAAGTATATCTGTATTCTCTACTGTGAACACTGACCTCAGAAGACACTTGGTGCTGATTTTCCACTAGACATTCATATACAGTCTCCTTTACAACCTGTTCTTTGGTTATAGAGTATGTTGCAAGAAAGAAATGCATGAACTGAATCATTGATTGCCTATGGAAAAAGCTGATAGATTTTGGTTATCTGCACAGGCTCAGTTTTTATTGCAGTGTACATTAGTTATTGTAACTAGATATTGAATAAATATCTACACTACAATGGGGAGGAAAATATATTTAATTACCTGGCCAAATGATTTTCATAGTCTGCATATAGTTTTAAGGAAAAGGAGCAGCTGAAAGCTGGTTTTAGAGTGACATCTTGGGTTTGGTACTTTTTGAAGGCTCATGAGGTCTGTGTGTACTATTTATTTTCCTTGAGGACAATGGCACCAAGTAGATAAGCGTTTTCAAAACGGAATTCAAATAAAGCCTAGATCAATGGTGGTAGAATGTCATTCATATCACTAGGTGGCTGTTGGGTTGGGAACGAGTAGGGAGTTTATATCCTAGTAGAAAAATGGTCTCATCCATCAGTACCCAGCAGTCTGAGCAGTGAAAACTAGGGTTAAATGAGGAGGTAAATGTGCCCATAAAACTGAGGTGTCCCTTCTCTCAGAAGTGATTGCGTTTAACTATAATTCAGTCACATTTTTAGGCTTGTGTATGGAAACTTGCACATCTGGCACCCACAGCATACTATAGCAATAAGCAGAAATAAATCTAGTTACTATTGCTATTGTTCCTGGATATTTTGCAAGAAGTAAAGCCCTTTGGTGGGGGGACGGGAAGCCTGAAGGAATTAAAAAATAAAGAAAAAAAACAGCTTTCCGTAACCATTGTTTCCTTGTTTGGACTTGGTAATCCAAGTGTCTGGTGAGTGAAAGAGATTATGACATTTTCTTAGCAAGTCATATTTAATTGGTAAATATGATGTCTCAGCAGCAAGTTTGTCCTGGCTGTTCTCACCTTCTTTGCTGTGTCCATTCAACTAAAGTAGACTGAAGAGCATAGTTACAGCAGTGGAGCCCCCTGAAGCTGTTAAACCATGGTGCCAGTTTGTGTTCAAGACTGTAGCCACATACTTAACATAAATGATAGATTCTGCATTTGCCTCTCTTTGAGCCAGTTTTCTGTTTATATGGGTAAGCTCTGTACTGATGTCTCTTAGCTCAGCTGGGATATGGTGAGGCGTAACAGTGCTGCATTAGTAAAACCCCAAACCCTCGTGTGCTGCACTTTGAGTAGATTTGGTTATGTGCTCAGGATGAGAACAGGGCAGAGAAGGGAACTTAAGGAAGAGTGAAATTTAGCAAAATGCCATCAGAGTTCTCTCTCATGAATGCTTTATCAGTAAAAGTTTGGCAGAAGTGAAGTGCTGGTAACGGAGAGCTGACCAAAGAGGTCTGGTGATTTTGGGGATTACATGAAGGACAGAGCACTGGAAATAATTTCTCACATCAGGTGCTGGCATGACACTTTCATCCACTCTTGGGACATGGTCAGGTGTGAAAGCACAGGCAGAATGTGACTATTATATACACAGTCTGAAATTACCTTTGGTCTTTCTGTTTTTTCCTTTGCTTAGATTCAGAGTATGTAGTAAGAATCAGCACTAGTATCATTTAGAGTGGGCAAAATACTGTAGGGACATTGGTCACTTGACTCAGGCAGGTGTTGTATCTCACTACAAGAGAAATGTAATTTTAACATAAAAGTTCTTTCACCACAATTGTCCTGGTTTATGCTCTTATTTTGTTTGTGGGATTTTTGTCAGAAATATTAAAAATGCCGAACTTTTATATAAACCTGTTATGCCTTCTTAAGCCTTCTAATCAAGTGTCTGCCTGGAGTTGTTAAAGTACTTTGAAAAGTTGCTTACAAGCATTTCTGTGGATATCATGTTCCTTTAAAGCATTTTAATCATATCCTTGCAATCGTGGTTCATCACACTTCTTGCCAAAATGATCTGTCGAGTTTCAATTCTGCTATGAGAACCATGCCTGCACAACTTACAGTCAGAAATGAGATCATAAGATTCTAAATTTCAAAATTAACCCATAATTTAATGGTTGTGTTGACACCTGCTCACAGATTTCTCATGCCCACTGTGAGTAGCTACATTTTGCAGGAATAATGTAGCTGTTTAACTCCCATCTGCAGCTGAGGCTTCTGTTCTTGAAAATGTAACCATCACTTTTATCAAGGCTTTTGTTAAGGGTATTCTGAGGAGCACTGAGAACAATAATAGCCCTGGAGGGACTACAGGACAATACATTTTATTGTCTCTCCAGGTGTGTACCCTGAAAAAAAGCAGTTGCATCTGGCTATATGTATGTTATATCTATGAGGAGAGAGAGAAGCTATATGCTCTGTCCCTCTATGGAGAAACCCTAGATAATGAGATAACAGCAGGAAGCAGCAGAGGTAAAACAGAATTGTACCAATAATAATGAACAATGTACTCATCTCTAGAGAGATGCACCTACCAGATAGGGTGGTCCAGTTTAGGTCCACAAACACAGTGACATTTATCCTGTAACAAATGAACCGGTAGTTCTTCTGTGTGCATACACATTTGAGATCTGCATACTCACACTGTAAGATTGTACATAGATAGTATAAAAGCAAGTGTTGGTTTAAATTGCTCAGATTGCAAACTCCTTAGCTTCTTAAATTGACTAGCCTCAGCATCTTTGGACGTTGCTGGTGCTCCTATATGCTGTCACAATAATTTAACAAATATGTTTGTCATGGTGTAATCCCAGCTGGCAACTCAGCCCCACACAGCCACTTGTTCACTCCACTCAGTGGGATGAGGAAGAGAATTGGAAGAATAAAAGTGAGAACACTCTTCGGTTGAGATACAGCCAGTTAATAGATAAAAGCCACACAAAACGAGGAATTCATTTGCCACTTCCCATGGGCAGGCAGGTGTTCAGCCATCCCCAGGAAAGCACAGTTCCATCACATGTAATGGGTACTTGGGAAGATAAATGCTCCAACTCTGAACGCACCTCTCTTTCTTCTTTCCCAATATTGTATGCTAAGCATGACATCATATGTTATGGAATATCCCTGTGGTCAATTGGGATCAGCTGTCCTGACTGTCCCCTCCCAACTCCTTGTGCATCCTCAGCCCCCTTGCCGGCGGGTGGGGGAAGAGGCAGAAAAGTCCTTGACTATATAAATGTTTCTCAGCAGTTACTAAAACATCCCTAAATTATCAACACCATTTCCAGCAGAAAGCCAAAACATAGCCCTGTACCAGCTACTATGAAGAAAATTAACTCTAGCCTAGCCGAAACCATCACAATAAAAATAACAATAAAATATTAATATAGGCTTGAATGCAACACGGAGTCTTAAACAGGATATGGAAACATAGTTAAAATTAGTTTTGATCCCATAGCAATTGAAGGATATTATGCATTTTAGAATTCCTGTCTATTAATACAAAGTCCTGTGGAAATGCTTTACAAATAAAAATATTTATTCAGCTACTCAAGTCTGCTGATAGATATAGATATACAGAGAGTGAGAACTGGCTTTCTAAAACTCCAGCAGGATCACATAATTTGTTTACAACATCTTGAAGACAATTGAATGAAGGACAATTAAAACAAAAAGCCGGGACTATTACAACTTTTAATTATACATAGGCAAGGAGAACAACAAATGGGGAGACTTAAAACATTGGCAAGTATTTGAAAGACTAAAGGTCAAGGCCAGCAAAGAGAAGTTAGTTGGAAAGAGGATAAAAGTTAAAGTCTGAAATGAAAACACTTGTTTTGGTATCAGAAGTTTCTGGTGTTGTAATCAGCCTTTTCAGAAGTGAGGAAAGATGGATGGCATGCAATTCCCTGGGGCGGGTTAGGCACAAGGAGGAAATCTGACAGCAGTAAATTGGCTTTCCCCTTTTGCATGTATGATTATTTTTTCCTGTCCTTTATTTGCACGTCCTGGGCAATGCCATCACCCTGTGAAGTTTTCCTAGTTCTTCCTGTGCTCTGTGTGTTGTACCACTGGATCCACACAGAGGCTCCTGTCTGCCCCAGGCATTCTGTTCTCTCATGCCCTTCTTGGGTCAAGTGCTTGTGCCTCAGGGCTGTGGGCTGCTGTCAGAGGAAATCCTAAGCATCGCTCCTAATACCCCTTACCAAAGGGTTCACAGCCTTACCAGCCCTGATTGGGTCTCTGTGCAAGGGCTAGGAACACAAGCTACCAAAGGAATATTGTTTCACCACCTAGATTGTGCCGGAGCTTTAGCTCTGTGTTTCTGAAGTGCTTGTTACTGTCAGAGTCCTAAACCCTAAAGGTGCCCTACATGTAGCAGCAGTGTAACACGAGGATGAGTGGTTTGATTGACTTCTGGGACATTGATGGAGCAGACAAAGGGAGGGAGAATATCCTCCTGGCCTAGATGAAGATTCTCAAACTGCCTTCCTATAGTGTTAACATCTGTGAAAATATTTCTGAAGTTAAAAACAGAACCTAATTTTAAGTATTGAAATGGCCTTTTGAAATTATGTCAGCACAGGGTACAGTGCTAGTGTTTTAGAGGAGGTCTTTCTGTGGTAGCTTATAGTTTTATGCCTTTGATGGTAAAAGTGACTGGGCTTTCATTCACTGAATGTGGATGCCTTAACAGGCATGTCTGTACTGGTTGGAAATGATCTTCCACAGGATTCTAGCTATCAAAATTACCTCCTTAGTCATTCTATAGGGTGAAGTATGGAATAAAAGGTCCCAGTAAGGGTTAGGAATACTAGTGTTAGTTCAACCAAAGTATTATTGAAAAAGCATTTTTACAGGAGGATAAATTATAGAATAGAAGAAAATTCTAAATTCCCAAATTATGGTTTGGAAATGCAGACGAATTAAATAATGTTTTTGCTTGGGGCAGAAAAACGGTTATGCATTCAGATTGTGTGTGTATGCCCTGTTAGTTTATATATACAGTGATAAAATAGAAAAAGAAGCTTTTAATTGAAAGGACTTAAGAGATGAAACTTCTATTACAGATATCTTGTACTTCCTACTGTGAACTTACAAGAATACTTTGCAGTTGCTGTCTTACCTGTGGCATGGCGGAGAACGAATGCAGCCCTCCATTCTCCCGGAATTATGGTCTGACACGGCTGTGTACTGCTCTACACAGACCCATTTCATTTTGTGTTAGATGAAAGGACAGACACAAGTTTAAATCTTGACTGCTGACATGATGTCATATACTGATAATCCCTATAGGAACTGGCTGTTTCTGGTTGCTGTTTTTCATAGCACAGCTGTTAGTCAGACATAGAAGTTGATACAAAGCTTCTTTCAAAGTATTTCAGATCATTTCAGAACAAGTGCAATACTAACACCTGGGTACCTGAGCTATACTTTATTTATGGCAGATGTAATTCTGAACTATATTTGGGATTTCAGTATTTGAGTTCTGAAATACCTTTGAAATTATATAATTGAGATGTAGCGTGTTTTTCATAGTGAAAAAATCAGAGGAAGAAATGAAGTAATGTCCCCTGGTGGCTAAGGTCGTAATAGGTATTTTTCACGTTTTAAGCAGTGATTTTTACACCTTTCCAGTATTTTTTTGGAGAGACAGATGGTCACTGTTTTTAGCTCACCAGCCAAAAGGTGGGTGAAGGACTCCTGACTGCTCGTGACTCTTGGGACATAGGAGTTTCCCACCCTGGTGTCCTGTCCCACAGCTTCGAAAGGGACTCAGCAGCACTGCTTGTTGTTGTAGAAGCTATACAGCTTGGGACTTTGGTCACTAGATTTATTGTGATTATTACAGCACAAAGATGCGCTTATAGTTTCATTGGTTCTACTCCATCTGCCACCTAATTATGCTGCATTGGATATGTTTCTCTGGAACCAAATGGCAGTATATATTTGGGAATTAGTCTCTGTTGACTCTTTCACCTCTCTGTTTTTATGAACATACCCTGCATTGTTTGTTACTAAAATGTCATTTGATTCAGTTAGAAGACTTAATTGCTCTCCCATTTTAATGTGTTAGCAAAATATTTAGATTGGTGGTAAAACTGACTTTGTTGAACAAAATAGCTCTTCAGTTGATGTAACTGTCATGATTTTAGAATGTTGCCATTATATAATGTTACCAAAATTTCCAACTGGTAAAGTCCATTTTATAGATGCTGCTCGTCTCATCAGCCACAAAGTCGATTGCAATATGTGTGAAAAGATGTTTCAGATATTTGGACAAAGTGGACAAAAAAGGAGTTCCTACAGAAGTTTGCTTTTCTACGCAGTGATCTAACCTACGCTCCTTGTGTTACGTTTTGGCAGTTGTCAGCATTGGGACAAAAAGTTGCACGTCTCTCTCCATTTAATGGAACAAGATTCCACACACACCTCATTGCAACATTACCTATTATTTTAACAGTTTTGGTAGGGCAGCAGCTGTTGATGGTTGACTCTGATTTCCTGTTAAAATATCTATGATTTTCTTACCTGTTTTAGCATTGGGTGCTGAAATTGCTTATTTTCATTTTAATACCAGTCCTTGTAATGTAATTTTTGACAAAACTGTAGTGGCACTGTTGTTCAAAATGGAGCTGCATGTTATAATATTACAAGCATTGAAAAATATTGAGTAAAAAAACTTCATTTTCACTGTCAGTAATTTATGAAATGCAAAAAAAATATGAAATCTAAGTCCATGCTGGCTCAGAGGACATTCTCTAATGCAAAAGTTTACACACTGAACGTGAAGATTTGATTTTTGTCAGTGTGGTGGAAAAGGTTTTCTTTTAAATATTTTAACACATTTCTTACACAAACATTTCTTTCTCAGGTAGTGATAATGAGAACTGCAGCTTTTGTGGAAAATAGTAGCTTCCACAAGAACACAAAAAGTCTGATGTGTTTATGTCCTAGCCCTGGGCCCTAGGAAGGTCTTTTATTCAGAAACCTGAGTAATCTGTGGTGTTGCAATGCCTCTAGCTCGTGTAAGTTTTAGTCACTTGAAATCCCACCTTTTTTGTTCCTGACTTTAAATGTTGACAAGATGCCCATGGCAGAGGTGAGTCATGGGCTAGCGTTGGAGATGCCAGCAGAGACACCTGCAGTTTCAGCTTTCTACGAAGTGATAGAAATGTGGTCCCAGGAAAAAGCAGCTACAAAGCACAGTGGCTCTTCAGAACTGATACTACAGAAAGGCACAGTTCTTTACCTGTTTTTAATTTTTAATCACCCGCAAGAAGGTCAGATTGCTTCAAAGACAGCTGTGCACGCTGGTGATCCTAACAGTGCCATCATTTCCTTTCCCCATTCCTCTGCCCCTCTCTCACTCCTCTGCTCTCACTGATGAAGCAACACTTCTGTGCACATGTGGCAGGAGTAAATGGGCCTCTCTTCTTTTTTAAATAGTTTATTTGATGAAGTTATCGGTATAAACCAATGTTTAGTTTAGTTCATGGTTTCAGTTTTGCAATACTTTTTTTTTTTTTTTTTAACTGCAGTTGAACATCTACCAGTCAATGCAGATGGGGAGAACTAAAGTAGTTAAGATTTAATCTGGTTTGGGTGTTTTTTTCTGGAATAATTGTTGTTTTTTGCTGTTGGTTTCTGCTGGCAGTGGAACGGAAATCCTGCAAAATGCTATTTCAATCTAGGACTAAATGGCACCATTTTCAAAGCACATTTTATGTTAGCATTTTCTTCCATGGGCAAGCATCCTTTATTCTCCTTTTAATTTTTGATACTTTATCAGGTCATGGTTTCCCAAATGAATGAAACCCCCTCGTTTTCAGAAAAGGTTGAGCTGCTTGGTAAAGCTTTTCTTGGAAGGTGTGGCTGGTAATGATGTAGTGTAATATGAGAGTAAGAAATTCCTTTAGCTTTAAAAAATGATATTGTGAGTGCACATTAAATGATCAGAAGGCCCAGACTCCTGTTCTTTCAAACCCTGTGTATCACACAAACTTGTAGCAGGTTCACTCAGAACTGATAAGCTGGCACTTATGTGGGCAGTCATTTGCACAGATTCAGCTTCACCTAAGCTATGCAGATAATCAAGGTTCAGAGGTTTGCATGCACGGAAGGTGTGCTCCTTTCCAGCTGCCTCCTCCCATCCATCAGAGCCCTGCTAAGTGATGGGACAGAGCTTACTGTTCTTACTGAGTTCGTTGCTGTTGTGAGTTATTCTTTTCAGGCCATAGAAAGGGTGTCAGTATAATTTAACCAAGAATAAATTATTTTGTACTCCTGCTTTTGCCACTGCCTATTGACTTTCTTCCATATCTTGACTCTGAATAAGCTGCCTATGAATATACAATAGGTTGGGTTTCCAGTTATTTAGTTGTTAGCCTAAACGATATAGTTCCTTCTCATGTAAAGGTGAAAAAAAAAAAAGGGTTTACCTTTTCTATGAAATACGCACATGAATGAAAATGGTGAAAATGGGGGAGGCTATTGAATACTTAAGAGTAAAGGCTATGCCTTCTTGGCAGCACTAGATGTGTTTGATCGTGGTGTAATGCTGGGAAATGTGTGTTCAGATTTGCAAAGAAGTAGTTCTGGGAAACCTTACTGTAATATTTCCTAATTGCTGGTCACAAATACCTTAATTTAGGGAGCTCTTAAAACCATCCCTAAATTCATGCGTGTTCTTCATTCTTACTGATGTGCAGATGCACTGAGAGAAATCAAACCAAAGGAAAGAATGCATGAAGTCCTTACTGCTAGCTGGGATTTTTCATCTGCCGGAGTAAGCCAGGAAGCTTTTTCAATATATGGTTTACACAGAAAAAGGTACAAGCATTTTTAGCGTTTTTGGGGGATATTTTTTAGGTCTTTGCCCACAGTTCTAAAGGATCACAGAGGCTCTAAAGAAACTACAGTGGGTTTTTTATTATTATGACAAAGCAGATTTTTCATCAATAAAAATATTATGTTGTGTTTTAACTGTAATATACTGGGTTGGCTGGTTTTTACCTCCTTCCTTTCAAAATGTACTGTTGTATAGTTTCCTCCATTATAGAGAAGAATACAAGCAGATTTGAGTATGTCTGGATAAACTGTGGTGCATGTTTCTTTCTGAGTGTGCTTATGTAGTGAGAGACTATGTTGATACAGTAAAAGTGTTACCAAATAAACCAGTAATAACTGGTTTATATACAAGACAGGGATAAATGTTCTTGCAAAATGCCTTAAAATACTGTGAAAATGTCATCTTCCATTACGCTCTGTTTAAGCAATTGTGCTGCCCACTGTAATAGATAAATTTAAGCAGTTACAGGGTGTAATGTTATTTGTACCCTAGGTAGGAATGCACAAGAAATTATGTATTTCTTGGCCAAAGACTTTTGTTCCCAAGTTAATTTTAGGAGCTGAGCACAAAAATCTAGAGGGTCTGGGTACCCAGAAGTCATGAAGGGTCCTTGTCTGTCAAAGTTGTCTCATATTAATGACTGTTGAAACAGGATGTGGGTCTCTAAACAGGGTTTTAGCAGCCTAGTTTCTATTAGAAAATTTTGGCTATGGAATAGGGACCTGTGGGGAGAAGTAAAAGGTTGCTTTGTACTTTGACTTCCTACAAGTTTTATGACTGAATCCTATGAAACCGGTTTTCCATGGCATAAAAAAATGTATCTGTTTTTAGGTTTTCTTTCCTTCTATTTCTCCTTCTAATAATTGAAAACTACTGTTCATTATTTACATAAAACTGTCTCACTTGAGCCTGCTTTCCATAACCTTTTCCCTCATAAGAATTCTAGGAATTTGCTGGCTTTCCTCAGGGGGATCTTGGCTATGTTTTATCTGTGACTTTAGGCCAGAGAGTTGGTAATTTCTACAAAGTAACTTACTACGTTTAAATAGTTGCATTTACCAGTGCATAGGTTTCCCATTTGAGCACATTTCAAGAAGTCACGTATGTGGAATAATATGCATTTTAATTCAATATTCAGCCTTCTTGGTAACTGGCAGTAAATCTCCACAAGTAAAATGAAATGCCCCTAGGAAAAAAATACTAATAATGCAAACCCCTAAATGCCCGGAAGGCAAGGTATTTCAGCTGTTTTTCTAAGACTCTGCCACTTACTGTTTCCCTTTTTGATTCTTGACTTGTTCTTTTTTTCCTTTTTTTAAAATGAGGACGTGTCAGAACCGGAGGCCTTAAGCACGGTATAAAGTGACCCCGGCACAAACCTCCAGCATTCCTCATCTTTCCCTCTCCAGCTGCTAACATCAGCCAAGGCAGCACGCAGGCTTGGCTGCCGCCAGCTCCCTGGCTCTCCCTCTTACTCCTCCCTTCCCGTTCTCCTCTACTTGCCAGTACAGTCAGTGCTGCTTCATATTAGGCACCATTGCACTTATTTGAAATCTCAAGTATGAGAGCTGTTGTTGTGTCCCTTCACCTGGCATCAGCTACCTGAGGGAAAGATGTGGGAGGAAGGGTCTTTCTTTGAAGCGTACGGCTTTTTCTCTTGGATGAATTGCTCAGTAGATATTTCATCTGAAGTATTCATATAGAAATTATGTGAAAGTCACCTGGACAATACCTGGGTTTCTTTAGATGAAATCAAATTTATGACAGAGGCTTCTGAATTATTGAGTCTCACAGACTCATTTTCTAACTCATTCTTTTACGTCTGTCTATCACAGGACATTTCAAAGATGGTTTGGCTGCCACTGAGACCTGGAGATCTGATGCCACAATGAGGACTCACACACGGGGAGCCCCAAGTGTGTTTTTCATACATGCGGTTTGCTTTGCCTTTGCCTGCAGCGCCAGGGAGGACCAGGACGCAATGGTTCCTTTTGTCAATGCCAACTATGACAGCTACCCCATGCTCTACTTCTCCAAGGGGGACGTGGAGACTCTGCGTCTCCAGGCCAGCACCACACACCAGCACATCGCAGCTCGGCTGATTGAAGCAGTGCAAACCATGCTGTCGAATCCCCTGGAGTACCTTCCTCCCTGGGAACCAAAGGAGTTCAGCGCTCGCTGGAATGAAATTTATGGCAACAACCTTGGGGCCCTAGCAATGTTCTGTGTGCTCTACCCTGAAAACATCGAGGCCATCAATATGGCCAAGGATTACATGGAGAGGATGGCAGCTCAGCCTAGTTGGTAGATTTTTGTCCTCTTTTTTTTTTTAAGTTGTTCTTACTGTGTAAGCTACTTACAGTTGGAGGAGTGAGTGGATGAGTGAATTGCTTAAATTATGTCAGTTGTTCTAATATTCATTTTAACAGTGACTAACTTGGTGAATTCGTTTACCCTCATCTGGACCAGCAGTGACACACAACTTTTCACCTTCACTGGATTTATCTTCTTGAAATTTGATGCTGAAAGGAGCATGACCCTTGTGCATCACCCTAATTGCTGTTAAAAAAAAACAGTAATCCAAACCCACTCTCAATCAGAAGGAAGGGTTTCACATCTGGTTTGTGGCAAGAAGTGACAAAAGTGTTATTTTTTAAATTTTTTTTTTCCAAGATTCGTACATATTTTTTGGGTAATTCTTCCTTAGGAAGAATTCATGAAAGGGGGGCCTATGCCAAAGGTATAATTAGGTGTAGATAAAAATGACACTCTCGAGTTTCTGCAGTCTGCTCTAACATCTGTATGTGGTTTAGTTCAGACTTGCAGTTTCCCTGGGCTGCATGGTTCTTAGGTCTCTCCTTAAGACATACTAGGACGTGATAGTTGTCCATCTGGTTACTGCAACTGCCTGAGTAACTGGCATTTTGATGACCACCTCCTGGATTAACTTGCCCTGGACGTGAGTTGTCCCTACAAGTTACTTCTGTCTTCTCTGTACCACTCTCTTTTTGTGGGGACAGAAGTTAGTGTTCTCACTGTAGGAGTGATTCTAGAGTGGAGACCCCAAGGTTTCCTTCTTTTCGTGCCCACTAGCAATGCACCTCCCTTTTTTCTCAGCAGACACATTTCCCCTGTCTCCCTGCAGCAGCTGCCACTTGGTGCACCTTGCAGGCCGTGGTCCAGGATTGCTGTCTCTGTGAATAGGCCAGAGGATGGGAATGTGGGCTTTGCCAGGACTGTGGCTCCGCCCAGGGCTGCGGGCTGGACCTGGATGGGGCACTTCTCCCTTCTGTCTGCAGTTCTACAGCTCTGTGGTGACAGCAGCTCAGCTGAAGTGTGAGTCAAGATTCGAGTCAGCACAGGAAGAGAAGCATTGGCTGTTCAAGCAGTATTCATTGCTCAAACTACTATTCCTTACCTTCTAGTAACCAACTAGTAGTGTCCTATAAATGGCATCCATCAATGGACCATCATTGTAATTATGCTGGATTTGAGTTAGCATAATTTGGGATCTATATCCTCTTGATGAGCACGATTGAAAACACATGCAGTGTTCAGGTTCGCCTAGACTAGGTACTAAAATGGTGAATGCCACAGGAATACATGAGCTAGAGCAAGAGAAGTGATGGGAGAGAGAAAGGACACACTGGTCATATATTGCCTGCATGTCACCGAAGAGGGGACGTGGGATTTGGGAAGAAAAGTATTGTCACAACGATGATGGTAATTTCCAAAATCTTTCACTGAAGCATAGCAATACAAAGCTTCAGTCTTACTTAGCTCTGGAGACTGCGTGTGTTTCTACTGGCACACTGACAGAGGGATATAGCTTACAGAGGTGAATCCAAGGATCTGTGACTATCTCCAATAGGAGACAGACTGCTCCAAAGTCAACACCTTCCTCCTTAGTTTCATTGTTCACACTCTTTCTAACTTGTTTTGGGAAGTATATAGTTACATGGCCATCTATTTTAATGAAATAAGAAAGAGGGGGGAAGCATTATTTCAAGTAGGAGAACTTGTTTGTGTCTGGTTTTTTTCAATTTCCTACATCTCACTCTCTGTCTCAACCTTAAGTTCCTTGTGTCCTGTGATTCCTGCCCTGGATTAATTGTGGTTGTTCTGTCTCTTATTATAATGATCTCCTTTGTCCCAGCTGACCAGATACTAATCAGAACCAAGCAGATATCCCATTCCTACTTGGCTTCAGTGTTATTTACCTGCCTCAATCTGCTGTTTTTCTCAAGCAAGTATCTTGCATTACCTTGGTGAAAGAGAAGCCATATTTTTCCCATCTTTCCCTTCTGATGTAGACATCCTATTCAACAATCAGTCAAGGTTTAATCAGGGTTTTCTGCTTTGCAAAAGAAGCGTCTGCAATGTGCTAAGTAGTGAAAGTGCAGAAGGAGGAAATCATAAACACAGGCGATACAACTGGGCTAAGGTGCCCTTTGTATAACCTCGAGCTGGCCAGCTCTTCAAATGCTGTGGCAGAAACATGGATCTGGTTTCCATTTTTGTTTTCCCCCTGAGAACTTAGGTCTGAATGCTGTCAACATGGAGTTTACACTATAGGTTCATCAGTGATGGCAGTAATATAGATCTCTCTCCCTTGTCCAAGAGTGCTTTTCAGAAAAGTAGGCATGTGACATCTCTGAGGTATATACTGCACTGTCTGGTTTTCCTCAAATAGGCTAGCAGGTTCAGAAGCTGAAGGAGTGGGCAGACAGACTATGTAAATCTGTTTTTCCTAAGAGACTCAACTTAAAAGTAGCAGAAAATATTACTGCATGCACTTCTCCACTTAGGATAAGACTAGGAGAATAAACATGATTAATAGGAGTTGTGGCTATTATATGAGCTGTTCTGGCAGTGTCACAGTAGTGGAATTTTTTGTCCCATCTATCTAGGCATGTTTGGTTTTCCTCAGACTTTGGGAAAATACCATTCTGGGTGATATGTTGTGACTGTTGTCCTCATGAAATTATTTGAGGGCACATGTGTTCTGATCAGGAAGGTGGAAAGAAGGAACAGTCTTGATGTTGCCTGACTTTGGAGCCTTGAATGTTGGGAGAGTCATCTGCCAGAACCCCTTATTTAGTCAATAAAGAGGGCTTTTCCAGAGAGGTATTGGTTATGTAAATAAACCAGGTCTCTGCTTAGACCTCCTCAGTAATGTAGGTGACAAGACTGCCATGTAAATGTCCTGGAAAAAATGTCTTTTTTATCACTGAGAGATTCATCAACATGTTGGAAAGTTAAATCTTCCATTGGCAGCTTGATTCTTTCAGCAGTATAATCTGGATTTCTTTTCACTTCTGCTGTCACGGCACTGACTCTAAAATAACTTTAGAATTAAAAAAAAACCCAAAAAACTAAATTCATCTTAATAAGTTTCCTCTAATTTTTGTGGCAATGTTAAGTAAAATTTAAGCCTTACCAGAAAACAAAAGTGTATGTTTTTGGCATGTGCAGTAGTTGAATAAAAGAAATATCGTTTAAAATGTCACTGGTTATTTGTTCCAGAATGCTAGGAGATTAAGGAGACTGACATTTTAAATTTCTTCTTTGCATTAGTGGAATCCTCAATTGTCCAAATATCGTTTAATAAACCCAGGATACAATTATGAGAAAGTCTACTGGTAATTGATATATACATGGAAGGGGCATATAATTGAGCGCTCTTGTCCTTTCTCATCTATTAAAATAGTCATTTTATGTCACATAATAAAGTACAGCCTTAACTGATTTCCCATTTGTGTCAACTAACAGAGGTTGAGCCGTTTGTCATAACAATCCATGTTGATAGGCATGCTGCTCATTAGTAGAGCATCTCTAATGGCTACATCCTGGAGTAGGTTTACATTTTAAAATAAACAGAGGGGCACTGGATAATAGCTAACTATAACAATCACCCAAAATAATATGGGAACGACACTGTTCTGGAGACCAGCAACAGCAAACAAACGTGCATTGGTATTTTAGTTAAAATAGATGAGCATTAATGGTTTTGCCTGTAAAAATTAAAAGCTGATACTAAGTAAACCCCTTTGTTTTTCCATGGATTGGATATCTAGATATTGTCTAAAATCTTATGGAAAATTTGCCCTTATATTTGAACTGTTTTATCTTGTTTTAGAGGCAGCAGAGGATATTGATGTATTTTCTGGCATTTTATCTCTGACTGGCCCCCAGAGCCCTCCCCACGAGAAGGGTGTTTTGGCCCTCAGAGGGGATCTGTGCTCGTGATTCTTTCCATATGCTGCTGGCTCGTCCCGTTCCCATACTGAGCTGCATGATGTAATCAGAGTCACACATTTGCAGAAATAAGAGTTCAGTCAGATTCTCTGTTCTGGACAATGCAGTGAAAAACTCTCTTATTTTCTGAGCCCGCCTTACAAACAAATGCCTTGGAAGTTCACAAATTCTGCACACTTCTTGCAGCAGGACAGACATCCCGGTTTGCAGTCACCAGAAAGAGATTTCTGTGGGTTTGGGTTGTTTTTTGGTTGGTTTTTTTTTTGCACATAGCTGATGGCCCATTTTTAAAGACAAGTATGTTACCAATGTGCAGTAAGGTGTGGGATTTAACAGTAAGGCGGCTCTGTGGGTTTCACAGGGCAGATAATTACTGTCAAGCACATGCAGACATTCCAGGGAAATAGCAGCAACTAAGTAGAAGCTAACAGGAGGCTTTGGCACAACAAATCTGTGACCTTTCTTCTGTTTTTTTACAAACTAGCAATCATGTAGCCTTCTGTTAGTCAGCATCCTATAGGACCCTTGCTGTTAGTGTCCAGATAGTGCTAAATGTTGAACAATACAGATTACAAAGTAAAAATAGATACGTGAAAATAATTAAACATGTGGATCATCATTTAACTAAAATAAATTCATATATGCCAAGTTGAAATAAAGCAAGTCTCTGTGCTGACACCAGAAATTTACATCTGTTTTACTCCCAATAATCAACCAGCAGTCACATTCAAACACTTAGGGGAGCTTTATAAGAGTGTGGAGTACAAGTTTGTATAAAAGAAGCTTGGGGGATGCTGATACTGTGTTTCCTACCGAGAGGAAGAAAAAGGAAAGGAAGGGTAGGAGGATGAATTTGGTATCTGGAATATGTATTATGTTAGTAAGTGAAATATCAAACCCTTATGCTGTTTTTATCTTCTACATATGTAGTGTTTAAGAATAGAAATTATCCATGTCTGTGAAATTTAATGGCTAGCTGGATTTTGGAGGGCTTCTCTAATACCTTGGTTTTAAATTGATATAGGAGATAAATTGTGGCTGAAGTTCTGTGGTATCTACAGGGAGCTCACTTTGTGGTATGACTGGTATAAAAATTTGCTAAAAGAGCTAGAGGTAATCTCTTGAAATAATAACATAATTAAATTTCTGTGTCTGCTTAACACTGAGAAAAATTAAACAGAGTCAGTTCTAGTTTATTAATTTGTCAACACAGAAGCATCATGATGGATGCTAAAAGCAAGCCCTGTGTGAAAAGGACCCTCCTGTGATCTAAGCCAAAAATGAGGGAAGATCTGAAAGAAGCTTTAGAAGCATCAGAATGATGATTATAAACCTATGAGGAAACAGAGGCAAAGAGGTTAAAAAGTAGATTAAGATTTTTAAGGAACTAAAGTTTTATTTGCCTCCCCTAAGCACCTAAGCAGTGCAACTCTATTTTTATAGTGAGCTCTTAAAACTTCTGTCTCTATGTTGCCCTTTTTTTCCATACTGACATGAATGTAGCCTTTTACATTTAGCCACTCGTTTGCCTTTCTTCCTGTCAACTGAGCTGCCATGAGCACAACCATGTCAGATTGGCTGCTGCTGAAACATGACTGGTGAGGAAAGAGGGGCAAACTTGTTTTACCTTAGATACTGGAAACATAAATCATCAGTTTTTCGAGTATGTTTTTATTCTTAACAATTTTGTTGTTGCAAATGACTGAGCACTAAAGTTGTGCAGATAATGGGGGTTTTGTTTTGGCAGCCAGCCAGCAGAATGTGGAAAGGGTGAAAGCTGAGAGGTTGGGTTTTTTTTGAGTCTTCTTTTTTCTTCCCAAAACAACAATTGTAGAATATTGCTTCATTTATTAAGAAAATCTTCCATTTGAGCACAAGAAAATACTTTGTTTTGGAGACTTTGTAAGAAAAATATTTAAGGTTTGGTCTAGTTTATAAAATAAACGTTGGTGGTCTCATTCCCCTTAGCAGGTGTGCTCCCTCTTGATATATATGCTTTGTCTAGCCGTGGAAGAATATTTCTCTTTCTTGCCTGATGGGAGGTTTAAAGCTGTATCTCCTTCCCTCGGAAATGGGTCAAGACAATAGCAGGAGTGCCAAGGCATTGCCCTTGGCATTGGGAAGACTGCACAATTACACAAGCTGTCTCAGGATCTAGAGGCCAGTTGACCTCATTATGTGCCTCGTTTGCATCCACACTTGACAGTTAGTGTGCATTAAACTCGACCATGCTGTTCGTGGCTACCATGTCTGAGGTAGATGGCATTGAAAGGCACTACAGGGCTGTCTTAGAACTAATTTTAACCTGTAAGCCTTTAGAATGGAATCCTGGGTAATTTCTTTTGCATACACCAAGTGAGATTGAGAATTTCAGTACTGAGGAGGTAGTACTGGTATCCTTCCTTCAGCCTCCACCCCAGGAGTTATTCTGCAGTAATTTGTCATGGGAAAGTTTGGAGCATGAAAATTCAGGATCTGGATTACTTGTGTAATGTATGTGTCAGGACATGCTTAATTCTTCATTTTGCATGCACTGATAATCCTGTTAGTTGTTGACCTAGAGGCCAAAAATCAGATCTCACACTGCTTGGAAGGGTATTCTATAAATCAGATTAAAGAGGGTTATTTTCATATTTACTTCCATTTGTTCTTAAGTGAATGAAAGATGACTTTAAACATCTCACACGTCATGCTCAAGGAACTCACTTGAGCAGTAGAGTTTGATTTAAATCCTGCCTTGAACTGGTCAGACTGTGGTTTTTCTCTCTTGGCTTATATTCCTGAGAGAAATGCTAATAGAATCGTAGAAACATGGAATGGTTTGGGCTGGAAGGGCCTTAAATACCATCTAGTGCCAAACCCCCTGCCATAGCCAGAGACACCTTGGAGTAGACAAGGTTGCTGAAAGTCCCATACAGCCTGGCCATGAGCACTTCCAATTTTGGGGCATCCACAACTTCTCTGGGCAGCCAGAGAAGTGCCTCACCATCCTCACAATCAAGAATTTCTTTCTAACACTTAATTTAAATCTCCCCTTTTTTTAGTTTAAAACCATTCCCCCTTGACTTATCATTATCTGCCCATGCAAAACCCCTCTTTTTTATATGCCCCCCTTCAGGTACTAGAAGGTTTCTGTAAGGTCTCCCTGGAGACTCCTCTTTTCCAGGCTGAACAACACTGTCTCTCTCAAGCTGTGTGCATAGGAAAGGTGCTCCAGCCCTCATGAGTGTCTTTGTGGCCTTCTCTGGACTCACTCCAACGGGTCCATGTCCTTATGTTGAGGACCCCAGAGCAGTTTGCACCACTCCAGGTGGGGTGTCACCAGGGCAGAATAGAGGAGCAGGATTCGCTCCCTCGCCCTGCTGGCCATGCTGCTTTTGATGAGCCCACGACATAGTTGGTTTTCTGGGCTGCAGGTGCACATCACTGGGTCATGTCGAGCTTTTCATCCACCTGAACCCCAAAATCCACATCTGTAGGGCTGTTCTCAGTGAATTCTTCTCCCAGTCTGTACTAATGTCTGGGATTTCCAGGTGACCCAGGTGACCCTGCTTTTCAGTAAAGAAGTAGTTATTTATTAGTGAGTAGTGAGACCCATTTTTACTGAGAGAAGACACAGTAGTGGCATCAGAAATGTTGTCAAGAAATTGAGAGGTTGTAGTAATCCTGACTTTGTTGGGGATAGTGGTCTTTACTTTCCATCCAAAATTTTATGCAAATGGTTTACTTATTTAGAGCTTGGAATTGCATTTCATTAGGGTGGTGTGTACACATAAAACAAATGCAGTGCATGCATGATGGTTCTTGGTGCCATAAATTGATCATTGGAAGACAGGGTCTTAACCCCCCCGCTTCAGATTCATTGTTCGTTGTAGAAGGTGACAAATCTAAAACAGATAAACCATGTTGCACCAAGCTAAAATTCTCAACACATGTAGGAAAACAATACTACTTATCCATTATTCCAGCCTTATCCTTGATCTCTTTATTTCTCCACTTTCTTCATGGAGGATTTATATCAAGCTCTAAATGTTTAAAATAAAGTAACAAAAATATTTTATATGACACAGATGAACAAAACTTTAAAGAACACCCCAGGCATGTATTTATCCTGTGCCATTCACAGGATTTGTCCAGACAGCAGGTTTTTTGTGCAGAACAATGCATAAGGCTTTGGATGTTTATGGAGTTTGATCATGAGGTAGCACATCTGTTCAGTACTTTTTTGCTCTTTCATAAACCATCTCAAGTTTCTATATAGGCATCTCTTCCAAATATACCTACAGATACACATGTATAAGTGTAAAAAGGTACTGTAGGGATGCTGTTATGCTTTAGGTGTTATTTTAAAAGATGTTTTAGAATTTTTAAAACAGTTGCATTTGTTCAAAGTGCATATGTCTGCAACTAAGTAGTTGTTCTATATTAAATAATGCATTATAGATATTTTTATTTACTTTGGATTTTTTATTTTTGTTATTTGGTAGTTTTTGTAACATCTGGTGCCTTTAAAGGATGACAAGGTTAATGCAGCCTTGAGGTAAAGCTTACTTGCTGTCGTCAGACACAGTTAATTGTGAAGCTGAAGTTCATACTCTCTGATATTAAGTTTTAGTCCTCAGTGGCTTAGAAAATAGCTTGTTTTACAAAACAAAACATTGGCTTTTTACCTATCTTTATTTGTATAAAGACACACAACTTTTCTTACTAGTTAATAGTTAGCCCTGCAAACAGTTTTTTCACATACATTCAGTGCACGCCTGTGGCTCTGTGCTTTCCCACAGTTTATCAGCCAGGCTGTTTACCCAGCCTGACACTGGGAGATGCATTTGAAAAATGAGAACATAATTTAAATACAAAAACCGTATAATGCTTGCTACTTGACCATTCTTCTTGTGAATCACGTTCCACATGTTTGGTGTACATTGCTTGGTACCCGTGAAACTAAGTTAAGGGGGGTGCACTGATTTATAGCAACTAAAGAGTTGTTCCTTCAAAAGAGCTTCTTCTTAAGAACAGATGTTGACTGTGGGTTTGTACATTTAGAAGTGAAGATCTTTAAATAGTCATCTTTAATTTTCTCTACTACTTGTGTGTGAATCTCCTCTGTGAAATTTTATACAAGACTTGACTGTACAGAATTGCAATTTGAGAGAAGTTATGACAAAGTTGCTTGTCTAACCCAAGATGGATGATGATGTTAATGTGTCTGATTAGGGTGCCTAACATAAGGGTTTTTACACTGAAAGGATGTGGGTTTTGGTCTGTTTTTTTTAGGGTTTTTTCCCTGAAGAAATCAGGAGCCTAAATGCAGTTATAATTTAGCAATTTAGCACTTCCCATATAGAAGAGTGCTTTCTGTTTTGTCAGAAGCAGTGCCATGGAGACTAATATATGCTCTTATGCTGTAGAATTTGATGCAGTATTCTGTTATAAACTAAACATAAAGTTAGCATACACCTTGACAGGGAAAGTTACAATAAATCAGTTCCACTGGCAGTTCCCATTTTAAATGAAGTCAGGTAAAGATCAGATTTAAGCAGAATATGTTTAAGCAAAATCTAATTAGGAGATAGTATGTTGTTAAAAGGATACTGAACTTTGAATTAAATATTTTAAATTAGCTCAAATTCTTTCATTGTACTTTTCTTCCACCCTAATGTATAGCTTAGCCTCAAACTCTTTGTAATTGTTCCAAGCAGATGCCTTTAAAGTGAAATTTCCTGTACCCATTTGAACTCTGATTTCTGAATATGCAAAGGTTTAGTGAAACTAAAAATACTTTAGAAATTGGAATTCATTATATAGCTGATCAAAGGAATGTTTCTGTGTCAAAGGATTCCTGACAGGAATCGTGGTGCCAGAGTTTTGCATATAATTGGCACAGAATGCAACTTTACTTTTATGTATAGGATCAACAACATTTTAAGAGCTTTTTCAATGATAAGGAAAGATGAAAAAGCAGAAATAAAGAATTAATTGAGATTGACAAATAACCAGATAACTCAGATTCATATATTTAAAATCTGTGAGACAAACATTTCATTTTAAAAAAGGAGAAAAAGAATGTTTAACTTCACTGCAAGCAGAGGATGGAATCAAAACTTAGAGAAGGTGAACAGTTAAAACTGTTGGAAATTCAGTTAATCAAAAAGCATACAGAGTTTCCTTACATGCAAGTATGAATGTGCCAAATTTGAGTTCTTCCAATAATATTAAATATGCTGAAATAAAAATTAAAGGTGATTTTTTTTCTCACTTGCACATGTTGTCTTTTACCATCATTGCAATGGCTTAGCCTGATGGTCATGATTTCATGGTTTATTAATGCATTTGGAATGCCAATAAATGCTTCTGTAGCTGAATTTTTTTGGTTTTATCTTACTCTTTTGGGATTTTTTTCTCATCTGTTCACACTGCTGCTTACACAAGCAAAGATGAAATCATATTTATAGAGTCATAGAATAGTTGAAGCTGGAATGTGTGTGCCTTCAGGAACACAGCACCGTTTCTACTGATTGTAGTAGGACACTCAACAATTTAAAATTCATTTCTGTAATAAAAAATATGGCAAAAAAAGTGAAAGAGGAGAACAAGCATGAAAGCAACTGATGATTGTTCCATTTATCAAAATTTATTTTCACTATGTGTTCCTTCACATTTCCTTTTCTGTCAAAGCATGGCCTCGAAGTACTGTAAGTACTGCTATACTAAAGTCTTTGTTATACAGTTTATGCTTGAAGAGCAATATTTGTTCTATACAACCTATATTATGAATTTTCTTGGTATAAATCTACTATTTTGCTAAGTTCAGTGTAATCATTGGATACAAGCCAGTAGTTCCTAGAAGATAATTTTGAATATTGACAGCATTTCACCTCTTTTCTAATTTAGCATTTAAAAAACCCCACTGCTTATTTATGTTAGTTTGAACTGTAGTCAAAGTAAGTTTCATCTTCTCTACTTCTGTCCTTGAATGCAATTGGGACATGAAGAAACAGTATAGTGAGTTATTTTATTATACTTGATTTAAAGACAGCTTTGGTCCCATAAGCACCATTTATCATCAACTGACTGCTTTGGAAAAGAAAAAAGATTTGTTATTGGAGGCTGGAGGAGTATAAACTATGGCATATTACTTTATCACAAAAATTATATAATCTTTCTTCAGATGAATAGTTTCCATTTCTGTACAGTCAGTATTCTGCCTATCTCTCTCTAAGCAAAACCCAGGATATTTTAAATACTTTTTTACTATTTAGCAACTTAATTTTTTCTAATAAAGTTAATGAGCTTTGAAGGTTAATGTTGTCCATACTTAGGAAAAAATGGTTTAGAGACTTGGTAAGTAGCTTACTATTGTGTTAAAATTCAACATGAATTGTCTGACTTTGGAGACATAAAGTCATACATGTATCACAGTACAGTAAGGGAGAAAACTAAATAGGTGAAACTCCATTAATTGGCATCTTTCTTTGTTGACAGGCTAGTGAAGGATGCCCCTTGGGATGAGGTCCCTCTTGCTCACTCCTTGGTTGGTTTTGCCACTGCATATGACTTCTTGTACAGCTACCTTAGCAAGATTCAACAGGAGAGATTTCTTGAAGTAATTGCCAATGCCTCAGGATATATGTATGAAGCATCATACAGACGTGGATGGGGCTTCCAGTACCTTCACAACCACCAGCCTACCAACTGTGTGGCCCTGCTGGCTGGAAGCCTGGTTCTGATGAATCAAGGTATGTGCTAAGCCTTAGGAATGGTTTTCCTGAAGTGTATCAACTCACATCAGCCACTTATGCAACAAAGTTTAGTATTTGATAAAAATGCTTCTTGGTTTTGCTCTCTTGCTGCTTAGTAAAATTTAATTTACTGAATAGATCAAAAGGCTGTGGGCATATGTACAAGGCATGATGTGTGTGTATATAAATTCAGTTTTCTGAGTGATTCTGAAATTCTTACGGTTTGTAAGAGTTAAAAATCCCCTTGTGTACAGTTTGTCCAGTCCAGATTTATGGTCAGTGTCTTTCAGAGTAGATTGTCAATGAAGAACGATGCAATTGGTCTCCTTACACGAAGCATTGTCAAAGTCAGTGGTCAGCACCCAGCACTCTGAGCTGGGAGACCAGACAACAGGATAACCTGGAATTTCATCCTAGACTTGCATGCTGTCTCCTGGGAGAGCTGCAAAAGTGTAACTTTATCCACCCAAATGCTGCATCTTAGGACCTTTCTTCCCAGCCTTTTCTATGGAGATAAGCAAGGCTGTAGTTTTTTCCCCTCTGAACTCTGCCATTTCACCCCATAACCAATGGCTCTGCCAGGTGTCCTCTGATTCTTTGCCTTGGGGACATAAAACCATCCTTCCCATTTCCAAGATGAATCCCCTGCCAGTAGCTTTTGCCTGCTCTGTCGGGGGTTTATGTCTGTCCTCCTGGAGAATACAAGTCTGAGAGTCAGAGAGAGAGAGCAGGTAAGCAATCCTGGCATTAAACCCCAGAGGTACTTCAGCTGAGAGATGGAAGTCATGGAGCCAGCTTCTGCTTTTATAGGAATGAATCAGTATTTCATCAGGTGGTTATTTTGTATGTGCTAGAAGTATTTTGGAAACATGTTTCCCAGTGGAACTACTTACATGCTGCAAGTCAAGGAAAATCTGGTTTTTGGATGCTGATGGTGTTGCCAAGCTGCTCAGCTCTGCCAAGCACAAGCACATCTGCATATCACTGGAGCTTTCAAATGCCCAAAGAAGTGTGACAAAAAACTGTGGCACCTACTGTGTTTGCAGGGTCATTTTATGCTAAGTGCCTGTCAAAACAAACACTCTGACTGATGTGTATATGCTGAAAAGCATCAAGAGCACGCGTGGAAGTTATTCCCTATCCTCCTGTTTTGCCTTCCACAAATTTAAGGCTCAAGCCATGTTTATTCAGTGGGTTTTGCTAAATTTCACGTAATTCCATCCTTCCCTAAGCTTTTGTTGGTGCAGAAAGCTGGCAGTTCACAAGATGATTCTGCTTTTCATTAGATGAGAGACCATAAGTGTGCCTTGTGAAAAACAATGGTAACATCACAAAGCTGGGCAATATTTTTTTTTTCGTTAAAGTGATGGTGTTTGGAGGGAGGGGGAAGGGAAAAAAGCAGGAAATTAATGAATTATTGAGAACTTTTAAAATCATAGTAATATTTCAAATGAAAATAGGTCAAAATAAACTGTATATTTCTAAACTAAAATCTGTTGTTTCAATAAAGAGTAACTTTATTTTTTAAAATATGGCAACTTAAATGAAGTTTTTCCGTTGGTCTAAAATAAAAAAAAATTAAAACCTATAATTCCAATATGAAAGACGTTATCTGAAGGAGAAGAAAAAGAAAAGAGGGAGAAAGAAAATGAACGAATATATTATGCTTCTGTATCAGATACATAGCAATTGCAAATAATGTATCCCAGAGTAGACTTTTCTCACAGAAGATTTAAATTCCAGCTAATAAGTTTAAACACAGTTCAGCTATTGAAGCTGGTAGAGGCTAAATAGCCAATTTAAAAGCATGTAAATGTTGCCATAGGAATGAAAGATGAGACTATTTGAAATGAATTCTAGGCACATGCATATAGTGATGTCTTTGCACTTAGATATTCAAAACAGAAACTTGAGTAAGGCCTTGATACAGATAGAGATGCCTGGTTTATATGCTGATAATATAGGTGAGATTTGTTCTGGTTTGTCATGTAGCCTGACAGTGTTGAGTCTTTTACTTTTTTCATTTCAATGTATTATTATTCTTTTAGTGTACTACAAGTACAGCACTATAGCATAGATACGCACTAAGTATACAGGACATTAATGCATTATAATGGTAAATGCACTGTGCTGAACCATGGCAAGTAATGTTCTTGTGGCAGTCAAAAACTAGCTTTTGTGGCTGTTATATCATGAGGGAAAACAAAAGTAGAAACATTCAGGGTTTTATTCTGACAGACCACTGTGCTACCAGCTCCATCAGAGTAATGCAAGAATGTCTTAATAGCTGTGAGTAAAGTGGAAGTAGTACCACTGCCCCTGTAGCTCAGCCCTTCCCCATCACAGTTTTCTCTTCAGCCAGGAATTTAAAATACCATGTTAGATTCAAGTTGTCTGTTTTGCTTAGACACTGCTATTTTTTTTCTCTGTTAACTGAGCAGAATTTGGCAGCCTTGACTAGTAGGATGCCTGAATTACTCATCACTCTGCTGAGCATAAATACAGTGGGAACCACTCTGAGTAACAGTACTGAATGTAGCTCCTTTTCCCTTCCCCTGGCACTTGTGCTTCATTCAGCAGGCACTGCTTTACCACACAGTGGGGTGTAATGTGTGCCAGCTGAGCTTTGCTATAGAGTGGAATTACGTCTGGTTAAATCTGTGTCCAGACACGTGGAGCTGGGAGAACGCTGAGTTGCCATGTAGAAGCACAAGGCAGTTGATCTCTCTTTAGTCCTACCCCTCTTGCTACTCAATCCAGCAGAAAACAGGAGAAGGCACATAGCCTTTCCTCTGCTGGGTTCTGCAATACAAAAATGCTGAGGCACTCATGCTTATGTTTAGAGAAGGTGGACTGGCACTGAGGAGGCTTCTTGTGACCTCTTCCTCACTCTTGATTTGTGCAGAGCAAACCAAAGTAGTAAAATCTCTGAAATGCCTTTCTTTAGAAAAACTAAAACTACTTAGGGCTTGTATATGTGGAGGCTGAGAATTTATCTACGTGGAAGACTAATTTTATTCTGGAATTGAGGGATCTATTTTTGGAATTACCCATGCAAAGCTCTTCCAAAATAGCTTTTATTTGGATAACCCTTTAGGCTGTAAAACAAACTGAAAATATAAGTAGAACAGAGCAGGTCTTAAAATAGATGATGAATTAGTAGAATATCAATTAACTGCAGCTCAAATTTTTTACTTTTTTAGTCTTTGTGGGTCTCCTCACCATGCTAGTGATCCTGCCAGTGAAAAATGACTGATAGAATTGTTGCATTATTGGAGCCCTCTAGTGGGGCCATTGGTTTGTTTTCCTACAGCTTTAATTTGAAATGCAATAAATAGTCTTGGTTTGGCTCTTCCCTTTTTGCATGTCCTGAATGCATTAAGGAAATTTTCTTTTCAAGTTGTAAAGCGTAGTCCCTCATTATTGGGAAAGGTGTTTGATAGATTTTCCCCTGCTCATGTGACCTTGCTTTGCTGTGTTTAAATACAGTGTTTTATTTTTCACCCTAGAAGTACAGGGATGCTGCAGCAGTAGGTTGTATTATAGACCCCTGGGTTGCAGATTCCTTACTGTGAAGCATCCCACTGCAGGAGTACAGATGGCACCATCTCTGAACTATTGTGTTGTAATTAGCTTTGCCAACGTATTTTTCTTTCAGGCTACCTTCAGGAAGCTTACTTGTGGACCAAGCAAGTGTTGGCAATCATGGAGAAGTCAGTCGTCCTGCTGCAGGAGGTCACAGATGGCTCCCTCTATGAAGGGGTGGCTTATGGCAGCTACACAACCAGATCACTGTTTCAGTATATGTTTCTTGTCCAAAGGCATTTTGACATCAATCACTTCAGCCACCCCTGGCTCAAGCAGCACTTTGCATTTATGTACAGGACTGTCCTGCCAGGTAGGTCCTTTGAATGAAGATTAATGTTTTTTATTTTTATAGCAGCAATAAATTTCATACTTGAAATAGCCCATTTTAAAACAACACTCTACTTGGATTTTTTTTTTTAAGTAACCATTTCCTTGGATTTTGCCTTCATCATACATCAAAACGGGGACATCTGTGTTTATCACTGCTTATTCCACCTACCACTAGCACAAGTTGCTCAAAGCCCCATCCAGTCTTGCCTTGAACACTGCCAGTTGTGAGGCACCCACAATTTCCCTCGGCACCCTGTTCAAGTGCCTCACCAGCCCCACAGGAAAGAATCTCTTCCTTATATCTAGGCTAGGTGTACCCTCTTTCAGTTTAAAGCTGTTACCCCTTGTGTTGCTTATTTTCAGGACTCTTCATTAGGAACTTATATTGCTCAAATTCCTGGTTAAAAAAGCTTAGATAACTCTCTTGGAACCCCAGATCTATCCATGTATGTAAGGGGGGGCTGAACACAGCTTTGGCATGCCAGCACAGGCACATAAGGGATTGGGCTGACTCCATGTGAGACCTCAGGCATCCTTTGGGGAGAGGTTCCTAAGGGCAAAATGAACTCACACTGATGGTTTCAAGGTGAAGCTGATTTTTTTGTTCCTTTGGGGCACCTCTGGTTTATTCCTTTGGAGAGTATAGATTCACATAAGAAAAGTGAAAGCTGTAAGGGAAAGTTACCTTTGCCAGATTTGAGCAAGGAAGGGAAGTGGATGGGACATTGCATCTCAGATTTTGTGCAATACTTTGGCTGTCTGTAGCCCAAAGCCAAAGAAGAAAGGTGAATATTCAAGTTAGCTGCAGCAGAAGGAAACAGCTCCTGTGTAACCTATTTACGGCTCATTTACAAGCAAGTCTATAAACATCTGAAAAGGCTGCTTCTGTTTGCACCGCTTGGCTTCACCGTCATGCTCTTCAAAAGCATCTTTGTATGCTTATTTGTTCTTTCTTACATTCCTTTCCACTTTTTCCCAAGGGTTCCAGAGAACTGTGGCCATCGCGGATTCCAACTATAACTGGTTCTACGGGCCGGAGAGTCAGCTGGTGTTTCTGGACAAATTCGTCATGCGCAATGGCAGTGGGAACTGGTTGGCAGAGCAGATCAGAAGGAACCGAGTGGTGGAGGGCCCGGGCACGCCATCCAAAGGGCAGAGGTGGTGCACCCTCCACACTGAATTTCTCTGGTATGAAAGGGAATGAGTGGGCTCAAAAGGAACCTGGCAGCTAATTGCTGCTAGTGATAATCCATTATCTTTAGATTTGCACCACAGAAGCTGGGATGAGGCTCTCCATGTGCCACCCAGAACTGCCACAGAAGAACTTCTTCACTTAGCACAGATGCACAGTATGGGTTGCTACAGGGAAGACCCTGGTCATGGGCTACATCTGCATTTATGGTTTCTTTCCACCATCTATTGCTTTCATAGACTACAGGCCATTCCAAAGGAACTGAAAATTTGCCTGTATGTAGTCTTTGTTTAACTTGGTCTATTCTAATAGGGTTGAATCCTATTGTGTTCTTTGATAATTAATTAGGCAAATATTTAAAGCATAGTTTTCTTTCAAAAGTTCTGTGAAATAGTATAAACTTTGTTTTAAAAGCTAAAGTAATCCAAGCAGTAAGGCTACTGTTAACTGGATTTGCACACTAATTTGCAAGCTATGCTTGGAAAAAATGCCATGCTAGATGTCTAGATGGATGTTTTTCCATGTAATTTAAAGCTATGCTAACTTCTGTGTCAGTCTTCTAAAAGTAAGAAATTAAAAGACTGAAGAATCTGTAGATCCATATATGAATTCCCTTAGTTTGTGGTGATAGCTTGTATATTTTTGAGGAGTCAGTGTAGCTCTATTTCTCTCTGTTGCAAGAAAAATCTAATTTAATATCTTGGTTTGCATTTATGATGTGCACATTAGAATGCATGTTTGTTAGGCTCCAAGCAGTATTTATCTTGTTATTTGCAAAATACAGAATCTCTCCTCTAAAACCTCATCCCATCATTGTTTTCTCCTGTGTCTTCATGGAAATCCTGGGACTGTCTAGGGCCTGCCAGGAGCTCCTGGTTAGCTGTAGAGAATAAATCTGATTCCGTAACCATCTAGCAGAAGTATTACTGGGTTTAATGATTGTTTTGTTTATTTTGATTGCTTAAAAACAATGCCAGAAGTTTTTGTTTTCCCTGGTTGTTCTGTTTTGTTTTGGATTTTTGTTGTTTTAACTTCCATAGATAAAATTGTAAGCATTGTAACCTCTTCTGGAATTAAGGCCTCTTTTTAAACAAAATGTCATGTATCTTACAATTTACGCAAGAAAAACTATGAAAATTTTTCTGCAGCCTAGTTTGGAGAAAGAAACTAACATACATTAACTGATATAAATAATAAAGATTTATCTTTTAGAATGCCTTTTGATTAATTTTTAATTTATTGCTTATTCTGTTTGAAGACTACAGACTTCTGTAATCATCATTATGGGGAAACAGATACTCTGCTTCTCTTCATTAAGTAGTCAGTAAATAGGCACAAATGCTGATGTCTAGTGTAGAAAAGACAGTGTTTGCAGCCTGGTCCTAATCTGCCTTTTAAAATATCTATGTTGCACTCAGTAGTTTTACAACAATATAAGATAAACCACAGCTAGTTTGAAATCAGTGGTACTATTATTCTTGAACTGCAGAAAGACTGCTTGTTTTAAATGCAGTGCAGATGCTTGCAGCTATTATTCTGTAAAAAGTGCACAAAAAATTTGTATAGGGGATGATATGATGAATACTAATTACAACTATATGATTAGAAAGCATAAGTGTGGGCTTTGTATTGTTGGGTTGCCACTTGATGTAAGTATTGAATTGTTTTTTGAGTTTTGTACACGTGCTGATAATATAATCAGTCAAGTGATTTTTTTCACATTTTTCTTATCTTTTTCTGCAGGTATGATGCAAGCTTGCGCTCTGTACCTCCACCAGACTACGGGGTTCCTAAGCTGCATTATTTTGAGGACTGGGGAGTGGTTACTTATGGAAGTGCTTTGCCAGCTGAAATCAACAGGCCTTTCCTTTCTTTCAAGTCAGGAAAGCTGGGAGGACGTGCAATATATGACATTGTTCATAAGAACAAGTACAAAGAGTGGATCAAGGGGTGGAGGAACTTTAATGCTGGCCATGAACACCCAGACCAGAACTCCTTTACTTTCGCTCCCAATGGTGTACCTTTCATAACAGAAGCTCTGTATGGGCCAAAATATACTTTTTTTAATAATGTGTTGATGTTTTCCCCTGCTGTGTCTAAGAGCTGCTTCTCCCCATGGGAAGGGCAGATTACAGAAGACTGTTCCTCTAAGTGGCTTAAATATAAACGTGACTCGGCTGGCGACTGTCAGGGACGAGTGGTTGCTGCCACAGAGAGAAGTGGGGTGGTTTTTATCAGAGGAGAAGGAGTGGGTGCATACAATCCTAAACTGAAGCTGAGAAAATTGCAACGGAACCTCATACTTCTCCATCCCCAGCTTCTCCTGCTAGTGGACCAAATCCACCTAGAAGATGACAGCCCTCTGGAAGCAGCAACCAGTTTCTTCCACAATGTGGATGTGCCTTTTGAAGAAACAGTTGTCGATGATGTCCACGGGGCTTTCATTAGGCACCGTGATGGGATATATAAGATGTACTGGATGGACGACACTGGCCACAGTGAGAAAGCCACCATTGCCTCACGGATGTATCCCCGGGGCTACCCCTACAACGGGACGAACTACGTGAATGTAACAACCCTGCTGCGGCACCCCATCACGAGGGCCATCTACCTTTTCATTGGGCCCTCCGTGGATGTGCAGAGCTTCACCGTCCGTGGAGATTCCCCGCAGCTGGATGTGTTTGTGACCACTGGTGAGCACGCCTATGCCGTGTACCTGTGGCCCGTTGAGGATGGGTCCCGCTCTGCCTTTGCACAGGTTATTGCAGACCGCCAGAAAATTGTCTTTGACCGAGCCTCTGCTGTCAGGAGCTCCGCAGTGCCAGAAGTGAAGGACTACGTAGGAATCGTGGAGAGAAACCTGCAACATTTTAAGCCTGTTTTCCAGCAGCTTGAGAAGCAGATCCTGTCTCGTGTACGCAACACGGCCAGCTTTAGGAAGACTGCTGAGCGCCTGCTGAGGTTTTCAGATAAGAGACAGACAGAGGAGGCCATTGACAGGATATTTGCAATCTCACAGAGGCAGCAGCAGCAGCAGCGTGGCAGAGCAAAGAAAAACAGAAAGGTAGCCAAAGGCTACAAATTTGTTGATGCCGTTCCTGACATTTTTGCACAAATTGAGGTGAATGAAAGAAAAGTGCGACAAAAGGCACAGACTCAAGCACAAAAAGAGTTGCCTGTCGATGAAGATGAGGAAATGAAAGATCTTCTGGATTTTGCAGATATCACTTATGTGAAGCACAAAACTGGGGTGTCAATCAAAAGCCGATCAGGGCTGGCACAGATGGTGACAACTGCTCGAAGTAGTGCCCCATCAATATCAGCTTCTTATACCCGCCTCTTTCTAATTCTCAACATTGCTATTTTTTTTGTTATGTTAGCAATGCAGCTCACATACTTTCAGAAGGCCAAGAGACTGCATGGCCAAAGATGTCTGTATGCAATACTTTTAGTAGATAGCTGTATATTATTGTGGCTGTATTCTTCCTGTTCTCAGTCACAATGTTAGCAGAAGACTCTACTAGTTGACCAGTTTATGGTCATATATGTCTATGCAAAAGCATTAACCCTAATAGGGCCAAAGTTTATCTCTTCTCTCTTTTTTTTCTTTTTTTTTTTTTCTTTTATGAAACATTCCAAAAACAGGTGGGGAAAGATTGTTTTCAGACCAGAAGGGATTAAAGAATTGGGTAAGCAATGAATATCTCAGAAAACTCAGTGTTTAGTAAGTACTCCTCCTTTGTGTTTGCAGTTGGGCCTCACATCTGAGGGACTGTTATGCTTTGTTCATCAGAGTTCAGTAATGTAAAGTTGTAATTAATTTTTTGGTGAGAAGAGCCCTCTTAATAGGTTTGTTTCTAAGGTCTTTTTTTATACAGAATTTGGTTTGCATGTAGTGAGTTTCCATTTCAGGCTGCTAGGGATGTCTCTGGACATTCTCTTAAGACAAGGACATTCAAACGTATATATAAGAGGCAGAGCTTAGTAGACTTCATTTCTCTCTGCCAAACCAAAGAATGGCTCCATATGGGACACTTGTGTATCATTATAGCAGAGCCTTATATCATGTCATCTCTTTCATGCTTTACAGTCTGGCACAGTAGGGAAATGACAATCATGTCAGTGCTTGCCAAGTGAGAGGCACATCACAGGTAGGCAGTAGTAGAAGGTAAATATGGGGTTCACTCAAAGTAGAACACAATGCAATTCTCAGGAAAAAAGAAATTATATTTTAGCCAATAGGCTATAGAAGGCTGAATGCTGTAGGGTCTGTTCTCTGTTTTAAAAGGCAGGGTTTCACAAAAGTTTTCTATAGTTTGAAACATGTCTTAATAGGGAAATAATGTCCTAGATCACTGCCCTTCCATATATAATTTTAAAAATACAAAGAACCAAAGCAATCCTGTGGTAACCTCAGCAACTGCCAGTATGGAAAAATATGTGTTAAGGAAGTATTTAATGTCTTTTGTCTGTTCACATGGCTAGAAAGAGGACAGTTAAAATTTTGTGAACAGCCTGTTCTCTATAAAACACCAGCAAGGGTTCTGCAAGCTCTTGGTGGCCCCAGGTCAATTATTTGGGGATTAGTGGTAAATGGAATCATGTGGTTTATGACAAAAATAAGTTTGACATCTCCACATATATTTCCCTCTGTTCATTAAACTAATTTCAAAAATTCGTAGCTATTTGAGAGAATGGAAGCTCTGTGGAATTGGGGCATACCTGTATGTCTTTACAGAAAAACAATTCTTCAGTACAATTGCTAAATAAAAGCATTATAATTATGGAAAAGTTGTTTTTCTTTTATTTAAATATTTTTCCTGATAATTACAGTAATTATGTTCACCAGCACTTGCTTGGTTCAAACACAAACCTTTGCTTCCTCTTTTTTACATGATTTAGATGTATGTTACCAACATTACTCTTGTTAATCCTTCTGCAAGTCGGTGTGTGGAAATGTGATGAGCTTTCCTTGTCTAGACATCTTCAGTAAATAGGTCAGAGTATTTTCACTAGGTTCCAGCTACTGAGCCAGTTCTGAGCTCTGTATTCACATAAATAAGCTGTGCTGCAGTCTCCAGTGCCTGGATTTATTCAATGAAATTTGTTACATTTAACTGAGCAAAGATTGAGGTACCCAGGTAATTTCTGATCCATAATCACTGGATTATGAGAGCCTTCAGACAGTAACTGAGCCCACCTAAGACCCTGAAACACCTTCAAGACATACCTTCCCCTTTTCCCTAGTCACAAAAGTCACGTGAGGTGGTTAATGGTCTATTTCAACTCACTCTGTTTCTTAAGGCAAGGGGGGCTGAGCCTGGGGAGTATCACCTGTATAGCTCCATGTTGGTAGTGGTGCCTGCTGAAAACAAATTGTGACAGGCTGTGGATAACTGGAAATCTCTTTATTTCTGCCTTTGCACTGTGATGACATAAAGACATGCAAAAATAGCTGTTGGCTTGTGTTCAATTTTAAAGATACAGTTAGTTATTTAATATTAGGTGGTACTGTTATTGTCCATGAAACACCAAGAAGTCAAGAATTTATTTAATGTCTATGTACATTTACTCTGTGTCAATTTGCTATTGCTTTGAACAACCAGCTATATAGAAAGCCAGCCTGCAGTCTAGAAGGCTTGAGAAATACCTGCAATTCTTTGTCTCCCTTGTAGTATGGCATCTAAATTCTACCGTGAGATTTGTGTAGTTGTCAAATGAAACTGCAGAGATTAGAAATTAAGATATGGTTTTGCACATTAGCTCTCATTACTACATTCCTCTGTACAGGTACAGCAATGAATAGGGAAAGAGGTGGTTGCAAGAGCTGCCCATGCTCACAGCCAGGTCTTAAAGCAGCCTTTAAAACAGACCAGCATTTAAATGAATGGTGTATGTGCAATGATACGGTGAAGGGAAATAAAATGCAGGATCCTGACCTCTGGAATGAGACCAGACCCATTCCAGCATGAAGGGTGCATCCAGGGGTTTTCCAGCCTGTGCTTGGTTTGTATCTGTTAAGGATTTATGTGTATGTGACTTTCATTACTTGCTGCTCTAAACTCTACTTGCACAGATGCAACTTTGATTCAGATTGGGCAACTAAAGAAGCAAATAAGGCCTTAATTGTGCCGACTGTCTTTTAGATATGAAAAGAAACCTTACTTACTCTTTTCCAGGCCAGAGCCTTTAAAAAGTCCTTCTCCAGTGGTTATGTAAGTTTTGTTTCCACTCTTTTTTTCCATTCTTGTCTCTCTCATTACTTATCAAGGACTGTAACTTTTTAATGGATTTTTAAACAAACAGAAGAACAGATGGTTCTATGCCATCAGTAATGTGGCATGGGCAGTGGGGTGTTGGGTAGAAGTGTCTGTGTCACAGTAAAGAAACAGTTCAAGGCCTCAGGTGGCAGGGTATGCTGAAAAATCCAAGCTGCCCTTGCTTCTCTAGGAAGTGCAGTGAGGAAGAGCAGGTAAATGGGAGCAGCCCAACAGCCCTACTGGCTTGTGGGGGGCTGGAGAAAGATGGTGTTCCTCAACACTTCTTTATGCAAGAGAGGATGCTCTCCTCACCTTTGCATCCTTTGTCTGAACTGCGAAGCAGCCTCAGAGAGCTCTGTGTCCATGGTAGAGGCATTTATCACTGGGTACACTGAACAACTTTTGAAATGTCGCTGTATGGTAGTCAGCAGCAGTTATTTTTCACTCCCTATTTCAAATGGAGTAACTAGACTGAGGTGATTTTGGCACTTGCCTCTGCTCCCATTCTTACTCTGCTTCTTTTTCATTTTGAAAATGTTAATTTTCTGCATCTTTGGCCACAGGAAAAAGTGGGTATCCAAGAATTGGGTATATGTGGATGGGTTGCTGTATTCATCTGAGACCCTGCTGACTTACACTCAATTTCTCTTCAATAACTGCTGTTCAGTCATGCATGCTTCATTTCAGAGCTGCAGTCTAATTTAGTCTAAAGTTAATTCACTGTATTCTGAACAAAGTGAATGCAATTCTGCCCACAGATAGTGGTGTATATGTTTGAGGGTGGAAGTGGAATCTGGTTCTTAGATTTTTTTAATGATTTCTTTTTGAGTCCAGCTAAAAAATGTCTATGTTATATACATCATTGTGACTCAAGCAAAGGGAAAGGAGAACATTACTTCATTTCTTGAAACTTGTAAGATCAAAGCTTATTCAGAAGAATTATATGTCTGACAAAAATCACATTCTTCTGTTGGCCTATGTATTTTCCACTGATGAAAAGCTTTTTCTTAGTGTTTGAATGTCTATAAAGTCTGGAAAATAGCCATATTTTTGCAACAGGACATTACATTCACACTTATTTAGTCTGCAAAAGGCTGAGTTGGGATCAAACATACTTTTGTCTAACTTTAATCCCTTTGCTCTGGCTAGTCTGTTAAAATCAGTAGGGTAACTTCAGGCTGGTATGTGAGACTGAGCTGATGAAGCCAAGTTGTCATTTTCTGTCCTTTCTTGGCAGCTGACTCCAGGAGCTCTCTACAGCAGAAGGCCTATGTAATCCAGTGCTGGATGTGTCAGTACTGTCATCACTAGAGAGATTGTTTTCCACATGAGTTCAGCCTTGAAACAAATAATGTCAAAGCACTTAAAAAAAAAAAAAAAAGAGCCCTGGACCCTCTCAAGGAAGGAACAAAACTATTATCTGCCTCAGGCAGGCAAGAGAGCTGGACCCAACTACACAATATATAGGTACATTTCTTCAGCTAAACACATGTGTAGCATTTTCCCCAGATGCTACCTTTCCTGCCAGGTTCTTCAGGCTGATGAAGGAAAACATCATCCATAGCATTTATGATGATTTTCCGGAAGTTTAGAACACAGAGAAAAATTGCTAGCATCTGAAATACATCATTGTATAAGATATTTAACATGACATATTGACCTTTTCTCCCTTTTGACTTGCACCCAAAACCGTTAAGTGATTTTATTGGTTTCACTCCCAAATGACCCTGGGACAACCAAGAGGAAAACTGTCCCAGTCTGAGCCCCAGGGCTGTGTTACCATCAATAATAACCCACAACAAAAGTATATATGAATTTATGACTGTCCCCAAAATATTAACATATTTTTTTCACCAAACATTCTATACTCAGTCCAGCTTTGTACCTACCACCAGTTCAAAGGCATTCTTCAAGGAGGTGGAATGATTCTAAAATTACAAGACCCCTGGTTTCCCATTTTGTCTTCATTAAAACGGTAACACAGGAAGCGAGGAATGCCAGGAAAGGTGGGGCCATTGGATATGCCTACAGGAAATGCCAGTGAAGAAAACCTGAGGAGGATTGGGGCATAGAAACTTCCCCACACTGCCACACTGCTGTGAGAGTAAGCTAGATTAATTCACCCTGTGGGAGGAGGGAATAGGTGATCAGCATATGCCTTTCTTCTTCTCCCTAAAGAACAGGACTATCCTTGAGATGAGGAGCCGAAATCTTTCGAAATCTGTGGGACATGCTAAGGAATGCCAAGTTGCTCCATGATCTAATAAAGATGCTAAAGCAGTTATAGTAGATCTTCGCTATTAATTGTAGTCTAAACATGTATTCACTTCTCTCATGCTTGTCCTTTTTTATATGGCATAACCCTTATTTTGATCAAGTAAAGTAGTTGTATTCTTTTACTTATTAAGTTTGTCATGGAGTTTCCTTGGGTGGCTCCTACTGCAGGTTGGTAGCAATAGGAAAATGGGCAGAGGACCAGAGTTGCTGGGAGGGCACTTAAAGAACTCTGCCTTTATGTAAGCTACAGGAATATATAAGATGTCCAATGATGCTATAAAATACAGCTGCAAATGCCACGCAAATAAAATGACAATGATGATAAGGTATTTGAACATTACAGAATAAATGAGGGCAGACCAAAAGACTTGGAAAGTTACTGCTAACATAAAATATAGGCAAGTGGGAATACTTTCTCCTTATGTGCCATATATCATTCTTTCCTTTTGAATCATATCTTCCTATTAAAAAAGTGGAAAGTGCACACACAAGTGCTGTTGAGTGTAATGGAGTTCAGCCTTTAATACAAGCCAGACGGAGTTACCAAAGAGCCTGACACAGCTCATACAATTTGAGGTAAACTGAAACAGCTTGAGTATTCTGTAGCTAAGGATTAGGTTGATAGAAAAATATATGAGCAAGGGAGGTTGAGGATCAGAAGTCAGAAACTTTTCAATTCTTTAACAACTTTGAAAAGGATAGGGTCTCAATTCCTGGGCTGCATTAGAGTTAGAAAAAAAAAATCTATAAGCAACAAAATTTTGGCAGCAAAGGAACCCAGGATGGGAAACTGGAGACTGTGGTGTACTACCATGAGCTAAAGAAATACTTAGTTTGTTCAAGTTTAAAAAGAGGAAGAGGATTAATTGATTGGAAAAGTAAAGAGCATGTTTTGTAGCACACGATCAGACACCATTAGGACACACACATACACACATGGAGTGCAACAGATCAAATCTCTTTGATAGGACAAGGGGGAATGGCCCTAAGATGAAAAAAGGCGGATTTAGATTATATATCAGGAAGAAATTCTTTCCTGTGAGGGTGGTGAGGCTCTGGAAAAGGTGCCCAGAGAGATTTTGCCGCATCCCTGGAGGTGTTCAATACCAGACTGGATGGGGCCCTGAGTAACCTGGTCCAGTGGAAGGTTCCTAGCACATGGCAGGGAGGATGGGAACCAGGTGATGTGTCAAGTCTCTTCCAACCAAGACCATTCTGTGGTTCTCTGACTCTATGTACTCTCAGCTATTCAGCAATTCCAAGGCAGCAAGGTGTGATGGCATAACCCAAAGGAAACTAGGACACATGGAATACAAAATATCTATAATAATAGTATAGAAATATTTTGAGTTTAATGCACTTAAATTTGCAAAGTAACTTCATGGTGTTTCATTTTCCATAGTAAATGAAAAAGACTCAGCTTTTCTTTCTTAGAACTGACTAGTTAACTACCCAGGGTGATTTACCTGATTAGTCCTCAGTATAATCTACCTCACCAAGGCTACTTGATTTTATAATAAAACACAAACACCTTTCTAATCCTATGCTCTATCATATGTTTTCTTACAAGCTCAGCAAATATTTGTCACTTAGTCCACAGTCAGCTTTAAAGAATCACACAGATTTATTTATGGCTTATATAGATTGTAGATTGAACAGTAAAACCCTCATACAGCTGGTTGCTGCTGGACATTTGGACTGAGTCACAGGACCCTCCCCATACAGAAATGAGACCTGTAGTGGACCCATAGTATTAAAAGAGCAGCAAGGGAATGGCAAGGGAAAATTAGTGCCATGGCTTATGTGTCTCTGTGCCAGAGCTCACCCATCAGAGCCTCCTTCAGAGCCACACTTGGTTTTCCAGACCTGTTTCCTTCCTACCCACTAAAAGTCATATTCAGCCAAAACCTGCTAATAAATGTAATGCCTTAAAATAGCAGTATAAAGTACACAAATGCTTGTAAGCTGTGCAGGCCCAGGCAAAGTGCTACTTCTCAGGCTGCTGCTCTACTAAGTATTAGTACTATTAATGATTTATGTGGTGCCACTGAGCTGTGTGACACTTCACAAACTTGTAAGAAGGCTGGTGCAACCATAAAGTCAGAATAACTTCCTCAGTTTCACAAACTGAGGCAATGGGCCTCTGGGGGAGGTCAGTCCACCTGGAGGGTAGGTGCAGGTATGTTTGTGGACAGGACCTCCAACATGTTAAGCATTAATTTCACCCAGAACAAGACAAAAGGCATTACAAGAATTTTCCTAGAATAAAAAGACTTATTATCCACGTGTCTTTCTGAACTGGAGAAATGCAAGTGAAGAAGCAAGACTAGTTCTTATAAACCAAAAACCAGTGCACAGGTGCTCTTTTCCATTGCATCCTTGCACTTGACTGTACAAGATATTAGAGTATTCATCAGAAGAGGGAGTTGAGCTTGATAAGTCTAATGAGAGGAATTTAGGACAGGACGGACCTCAGATGTAGCAGCTATAAGGAGAATGACTTGTAGGAAAACAAAACCAGTCTTTTGCTATTCTGAAGAATTAGCAAATGTTCCAACAACAAAAAAAAATTACAAACTAACCTAATGTAAGGACTTACTAATGTAACTAAAACAAGATCTGCACAATATGTACTGGTAAAGCCCCCCAGTGCACATACACACACTTACACACGCTGCATGTATGACCAGTGTTATGCATTTTATTGAACAACAGAATTAGTTCAGACTACAGCTTTTTCCACATACAAAATGATTGAGGATCATTCATCTGCAAATGAAAGGATGGAAATTAAAATGTCAAGGAGAAAATAAAATATTAAACAAGTCCATTTTGAAGGGGTTTTCAGCTAACCCCTTCTTCATTTTAATAAAGAATATTGCAAAAGAGAAAGATGTTTCAAATAACAAAAATAAGCATTTTGTTCCAAAAATGTCCATCTTTTAAATTCTAGCTTTGTTCCCATCCCCCTTGGAATACATGAAATTTAGTGCAAATCAATGTAAAAACAACCATTAAATTGGAATTCTGGATCCTTAAACAGAAAACTGTTTTTCTGAATACTTTCCTTATAATGCTTTGCAGCTGTTGTGGCCAGACAAGTGTTAATTTAGAGGGCAAGAAAGAGCTGCCCTGGGAGGAGAGAGCTCTGAGTGAACGGGGACTCTGTAACTCCCTGGCCCCACAGCTCGTCACGCCCAGGAGCCCCCAGGTCTGCCCCCAGCTCCCAAAGCTGCCACTGGCTGGGCTCACCCTGGCCACCCCTGCACCCCACTTAGCTCCCAGCACAGCTGCTCCCCCACTTCCCAGCTAGGGTGGTCTGTCTTCCCTTGCCCACCACTCTCTGTGATTATTTACTGGAAACATGTTTTCTTGGAGGAGAGTTAATCCTTTTTCATGCAGAGCTCCCCTCCCTTTTCTCAGGCAGCTTGTTCCTGAAATCGTATTTTATTACAGATAAATAAAACACTGCTAAAATTAGGCTTAGAAAGAGAGGTAGCAGGGTTTCTTGGCTCTGTGCTTTCCCCTGTGTGGTCATAATCTGTTCCAGAGAGCTGCCTCTGGTCCTTTGGCTCTCTTGTTAAGCCAGTGGTTCTTGGAGGCAGCCCATGTCGCTGTCTGTGTCAGGATGTGCCTTTGCAGCAATTTCACCTTGCATCTGTTATTTCTGCCATGCTGACATAGAATCATAGAATCATCAAAAAGGTCTGGGCTGGAACGGCCCTTTAAAGATCATCCAGTTCCATCCCTCCTGCCATGGGTGGGGACAGTTTCCATGAGACAAGGCTGCTCAAAATCCCATCCAACCTGGCCTGGAACACTTCCAGGGAAGGGGCATCTGCTAAGACTTTTTCAGCTATGGTGAATTCTGGTATCAAAGTGGGCTAACCACAGTCTCTAGCTGCCTCTAAGTAAAAACCAAGGTAACAGTATTTGCCAATAATGCAAAGTTATTCTTGATATTTAAAAATTAACCTCTGCTTTAAAGAACTGGAGAGATAGTTTCTTAGGCTGCCTGACCATAAAGGGAAATGGCATGTCTAATTCAGTACCAAAGAAGTGCTCTTCAAAGTGAAACCAAATCCTACCTTCATATATACACTAATAGACTCTGAACTTGCTGAGATTACCCCTCAAGGACTAAAGGTGTTTTTTATTATAATACATAGCTTGCTAAAATATTGATTCATGGATGATCAAACAAAATTGAAATTCTAGAAATTATTGCAAGAAAATAGAAAGAAAATGTCAGTATGCCTATGTAGCAAACGGTCATTCAGTTGTCTCTTCAATGCCCTGGAAATCTGATATACTTCTTATTTGCCCTCATGTGAAAAATGATATCTGAATCCTAGAGAACAGTTCAGGTGGCAACATGGATAAAAGAAATATACAAAGGTATTCATCAGATGAGGAATGACTATATTAGGGGCTCCTCAGTGTGGGGAAAGAGAGGGCGAAATGAAGTTGTACAAGACTGTGAGTTCATGGAGACACTAAGGATCCACTCTTTTTTCTCTTTCCCTTCCCTTCTTGCCCCTTTGATGTTGGGGGCATCAAATGGGATAGTGTCAGGTTTGAGTTAAGGTTAAGCACACTAGCTACACAATATTTTATATGTCAGTAAGTCTGCCTGGGTTAAAACAACAGGCATTAGATACAAAGGAAATCCCTGAAGTGCAGATTCACAGGGTGTGAGTTCATTGCCAAGCTTCCTTTCCCTGTCTCTGTGCTCTTCCCTCAGCTATTGGCTGTAACTAAGATGTGGCCAGACTAACCTTCAGTCTGACCAATTCTTCCTCGTTTTACATCCTTTTTGCTATGTCATTGTATTATACTGCTCCCTAATAATGAAGTCTTTTCCAGACCAAGGCAAGCATGCCATTTAGCAGCACATTTTCCTCTGCAGCAGCAGCAGCAGCTTGGCACTGAGCATGGCACATCTGGTGAGAGCCCAGCAGCCACCTAAACCAGCACTGCCTGCTCTGGAGCTTCTGTGCCATCCTCTCAGCTGCCCAAAGAGCTGAAATGGGAATTGTGAATTTTAAAATCCCAGACCTCCAAAATATCCTTTTGGTTTATTGGAGCTTATCAGACCTTGCCCAGCAAGACCCAAAGCCTCAGTGGTTTAAAGATTAAACAAACAACAAGTTTCAGCTGCCCTTCCCCTTGGCAAAGGCAAACAAATCCATGACTAAATGTTACTTAAAACTAAAAAAAAAAAAGAGTTACATAATTTCCAACATAACTACTTCAAAAAGATTGATTGATTATCTTGAAAAATTGACACGATTATAGTTGAATTGTCTTCTATAGGAGAACAAGCCATATTGTATTGCTAAAAATAAGGCAAGATAAAAATCTGTATACTGTTGTGGGTGGTTTTCTCACATTTTATTCACACTTTGAACCTGGTGCCTCACTGAAAAGATTCACTGAGAAGATGATGAGGTTTAAGCCATTACTAGTTACAATGCACATGTGGACAAACACAAACTTTTTTTATAGAAACAAATCTCATTGTTGTTTTGCTGTTGATAACTGCAGTGAGTTTCCGGTGTGGTGTCTACTTGACTGTGCAGTGAGCACATGCCCTTTTATTTCCTCTATGAAGGGCTGTTTCTATGCCTCACTGCATCACCACCACCAACAGAAACTGAAAGCTCCGCAAGCCTCTCTAAGCCGTGGGAGCTGCAGGACATTTGTCTCTCTTTTTACGTTTTCTGAGATTTTGGTCTCCTCCAAGTAAGGGGAGGCAGAAAATGGATAAGCTACGTAAGGCATTGGATTTCTGCATCCGCCACCAGACCATTCTGGGTTACAGCATTGTGTCCCTGCTGACGGCTGCCAGTGAGCACATCTTCTCAGCTGTGGTGTTCAAGTGTCCCTGCAATTCTGGGAACATGCTGTATGGCTCTTTCTTCCTCTTAGTGCCTGCCTTCATCCTCTTGCTGCTCGGCTACATGGTGAGCGCCAGGACATGGCGCCTGTTGACGGGAAGCTGCTCTGCAGAGAAGCATCTCCATAGCAGCCCCTGCAGACCCTGGGCTCGCTACTGCCAGGTGTTGGTGCTGGTGACAGCCAGAGCCTTGGTGGCCCCCCTCACCTGGATAGCAGTGGCCCTGCTTGGAGCCAACTTCTACGAGTGTGCAGCCAGTGGGAACAGCCTGATAAAGAGCCTCTTCTGTAAACACAAAGGACCTGAGTGCCAAGAGCAGCTGCTCAAAATACCTTGTGATGAGAAATTATCAGCACAGATATCAAGTGAACAGCTCAGCCTTCACGCACAGTCCCAGGTAAAGCCTCACTTCTCTTCTCCTCACTCTGTGGGCTTCGACCTTGGCTGCTCAATATGTAGTAGTACCTGCTGGCGACCGTTAACTGTCCTTCTCTCTTATGTTATATAATATCATGTACTAAAAGCACACAGCTAGCAAAAATTCATTAGTGAAAAGACAGTGAGAGAAAAGCAATAGGTGTACACTTACGCTACTTTCTAGTTTTGCACGTTTGCGTGGTAATGGTCTGGTACTGTCATTTACAAAACCTCATTCAAAGCTGGGCAGGGAACCAGCCTAGAGAATGGGACTTTCCAAGTTTTCTTCACCATTAACTTAGACATCGTGTGAGTTCTTCTTCTCCACTTTTACGACTCTAAATATCTCAAACTTCTCTAAATAGGCATTAATTGAGGGGAAGTGAGATCGCTAACAGACAGGAAGCTGATGTCTCTTGCAACAGAGTTGTTGCAAGGAGACATCTGGAAAGAAAAAAAAATTAAGGACAGCTTTTTTGACTATAAATCTCAATGCTTGACCCTCATAATAATTTCACACTGGTATTCTAGAAGAGTTAAAATATGTATCTATCTTATTAACGTTTCTTGTGCTGAAGGCAAGCTGCATGATCAAAACAATAACACTCGTGCGGATTTTTTCTTGTTTGCAGTGAAATGAAACCCCCAAATTTTGGCAGCATTTCAGTTTTGTTTCTACGTTTGTGTGGATCTTGTCTTAACTCCAGTAGAAAAATCAGGTTTTGCAACTTTTTCTCAGGAAAACATTAAGGGTTGGCTAAGGGAGTTAAGTTTATAAGAGTTTATAATTACTTGTTTTTTTAAGTTCCTGGTTAGTACAAATGCTTATTAAAACAAAAAAGTGCTTATATTTATTAAACACTTAGCATGCTACTTCTCCAAGAAAAAGGCTGGAAAGGGGCGAACTCTAAGCCATTGAATTCAGATATCATAAGAAAGGAGCAAAACCAAGGAAGGCTGACTCTTACTGACATTGCAGTGAAATCTAAAAGAAACATCCAGTCAAACAAAAAAAGAAAAACTGACAGTGCATTTTTGTTACTGACCACGATTTTTAATATCCAATCTACTTTCAACAAAATTAAGAACCAAAAAGAATACAAACTCCTTTTCCTTTAGCACTCAATACTCTTTCATTTGGAAAAAAAAGTCATGCCGAGGTAAAATAACAGGTTGCAGGATCTCTACCTGGAGCTTCCATCTAAGTACCCCTGGGTAAAGGAGGGACCAGCATCTACTAGGACACTTGGTTTTGATGGGACCCCTGACACTTGGCTAAGGATGTTAAAATCAGGTATAAAACAAGAATGAATTCCCATATTCAATATCCAAATCTGTGTCCTGCCAACAAAACTTACAGGACACAGCTTTTTCTCTGTGTTATGCAAAAGCTAGCTGTTTTTACAGGCTCAGACATCAGGAAGAGTAGCTACATTCCACAAGAACACAGCCAGTAGGAGCTCTGATGCACAGCACAAGGCAGAGAGGTTGATTCTGCACCCTCCAAACCATAAATCTGACCACAACTGCAGAAACTGATGGTCAGTATCTTGCCTTAAAAGTTAAGAAAGCTGGATATGACTGAGTAAATAACTTCCATCCACCTTCTCTTTTTTTGGTGTTCATCATTAATCCAACAAGATCAGCTCAGGGGTGCAGAAGCTCTGTATGTCTGGCTGAATTGTGTGCATGGGATCCCCTCTTTTGGCAGCAAGCTGACTGTTACATGCACTCCAGGGTGTCTGCTTACAGTTTTCATATTTCTTCAATGTTATGTTCTATACTCTCACATATGACCATGCAAAAACACCATTAACATATCCATCTTTTTTCCAAGCTGATAGGATTGTTCCTGATTGCCAGCATCATGACTGTGGCACTGATTTCAACATGTGTCAGCCGCTGTTACTCCCCAGTCAGCTACCTTCAGCTCAAGTTCTGGAAAATTTACTCAAAAAAAGAGCAGGAACTCTTTGAGAGCAAAGCCAAAGAGCATGCAACCAAGCTGGCAGAAATAAACACAAAATGTTTTTTTGAAGCCACTGACCCAGCACCATTTCATACTCCCCGCAATGAAGACTGGCGGAAGATTTCATCCTTGTATACCTTCAACTCACGAGAGCAGTATTACAGCATGATACACAAGTATGTGAGCACAAACAGAGGCAACAGCAGCAAATTCGAGGAAGAAGGTCAGGATCTCACTGTTTTAGAATTTGTGGATGAAGCACAAACAAATGATTCAGGGATGTGATGAAACAAATCCTTTGCAATGCGGGCAGTCTTTTAACCCTACTGATGTAAGAAGTCTTATTCTCTGCTTTTACTGATATCTATGCGAATTGAATGTAAAAGCTGATAGTTGTAACCCTCAGCAGATTTGCTTTTAAATACATTTTAATACTTTTACTTAAGTACATTTAAAAGGGAGTTTTCTTATGTTGTTGCCCATTAAGAAGAGTCATGTGTAAAATGATCAGCATCTACAAAGATGTCAGCACATACTATGCCAAATTATTACTAAACACCTTAAAAGCACTTGGCAGATGGAGTGACAATACCAAACCTTATCAAAGAGACAAAAAGGAATGGAAGATTTGATCAGAAATTCAGCTTAGTTTACTAGCTCTCTCTTTACAATTAAACTTTCAATGAAGCTTAGAGCAAGCTATAGATTAAAATATTTAGCTTGTCTGGAGGGGTTAGGCTTATGCATAACATGGCAATGTAGGTGAAGCTTATATATTAAAAAACATTTAAAGCGCATTCATATATTTAAGGAATTAAAAATTAAAATTAAAATGCACAATAAAAATCTGCAATCCATATTAGCAAGCAGTAATATTCTTATCAGAGAACATCTAATTATAAGAAACAAAGTTTCCAGTGAAGAATAGTAAAGTTCACTTTTCTTCTGAAAAGCTTTTGTTTAAGAGAACATTTTAGAGATGTGAGTCAGATTGTTTGGTCCAAGCTGTTCTCTTTACTCCTCCCAGGAATCCTCTCTTTCTACACAATAAACTTGGAAATTATTCAGACAGACAGAGAGGAATCCCAAGAAGTTATTTGTTACATCATTTTGCAAGGAAGAAAGAAGGGAAGAGCCCATTTTAACTAGCTGAATATAATGAGCTTGGAAGCTTCTTTCTCACTATAAACTGAAAACATAACACATAAAGGCAAAAGAAAATTTAATTCTGTATGTAGAAAAGAATTTTTAAAAACATTTATTTTGTCACAGTCACTGATTTGCTCAGTGCTCTTTTCTTTCTAAGAAACTTGATGATAATGGAATAGCAGTTCAGGTTGGAGGATGAGCTCTTAGCTTCTCTGCGGAGAAGGACCTGGGTGTGTAGGTGCATGATAAATTGACTGTGAGCCAGCAGTGCCCTTGCAGCCAGGAGAGCCAGTGGTATCCTGGGGTGCATTGGGAAGAGCATGGACAACAGGTCAAGGGAGGTGATCCTGCCCCTCTACTCAGCCCTGGTGAGGCACATCTGAAGTGCTGTGTTCAGCTCTGGGCTCCTCAGTGCAAGAAAGACCAGGAGCTACTGGAGAGAGCCCAGCAGAGGCCACAAAGATGATTACAGGTCGGGAGCATCTCTGAGGAGAGACTGTGGGAGCTGGGCCTGTTTAGCTCTGGACAAGAGAAGACTGAGAAGGAATATCATTAATGCATCTCAAAGGTGAGTGCCAAAAGGAGGATGCCAGACTTTTTCAGTGGTGCCCAGAGACAGGAGGAAGAGAAACGGCCACAAACTGAAGCACAAGAAGTTTCACTTCACCACAAGAAGAACTTCTTTATGTTGAGGGTGGCAGAGCACTGGAACAGGCTGCCCAGGGGGCTCATGGAGTCTCCCTCTCTGGAGACATTCAAAACCCACCTGGATGTGTTCCTGTGTCACCTGCTGTAGGTGATCCTGCCTTGGCAGGGGTGTTGGACTAGATGACCTTCAGAGGTCCCTTTCAACCCTAGGAATACTGTAATTCTGTAAAAAAACAAGGACGGTACAGGGTATTTACTTTCAAGACAATTTATTAAAAAAAAAAAAA
>VZRM01007011.1:782764-811263 GCA_013397955.1 Grantiella picta
AAAAAAAAGAGGATATTTGGCTAGTCTTGCTGGAAAAAGCAAAAATGGCCATTGCCAATAAAGAACCTTTATTGTGGTCAGCCACATATCCATCTCAACCGGGCTAGTTATAACCAGCAAAAACCCCACTGAGGGCTCTTGGACAGGCAGTGAAATCAGACAAATCCCACAAGACCTTTCATATCTAATTAAAAAAAAAAAAAGGAATAATGAAAAAAAGGCAGGGAAACTTTTTACTGGTTGTAACATATTGGAACATGTTGTACATGTTACCACTTCTTACTGGTAGCAGGTAACAGCAGTTGGGCTGAGACTAAGGCTGGGTAATGAGTACTTCAATTTTTGTTCCCTACAAAATTCCTCTCTTAAAGCTCCATTACCCTCTGCCACCCCTGTACCACACTGTTATGACAAACCAAGGGACAGAGATTATCATGAGGACTGTACAGGTCTGGTGAGAATGAACCCTGACGTCCCCAAGGTGAGAGATGCCCCCACTTAGCATGATTAAGAAGTAAACAGACTGAGGGAAAAATAGGAGAAGAAGGTACAAATCACATTGATAAAATCAGAGTTAACTCACAGCTACACTGAACTTAATAGTTTGTATTTCAGTTTAAAACAAGTGTTTTGGTGAGAAGAGGGCAAGATGGCTTTGTGAGTAGGGTGCTGTGCTAGGACGTGGGGTTTTGTCCAACCCAGATGTCTTGAATTACACCAAACAACTTTAAACCTTTCCTATAACTTGGATCTCTGTGAGGCTGCTCCTTCTTTACTTCCTAGTCATGTTGTGGTAACAAGTCTTCTGACAAGAGGAAGATGTTCAACAGCTGGTGCTGAAGGCCAGGTACAAATAGAAATCACGACCACCAAACCAGTTGTGTGGCAATCTCAGAATTTTTATTTATGTTTCCCTAGGTGGGTACAGATCCACAGGGACTACACATTAAATACATCATGCTTAGTTCAGTCTGGTCACAAGATCAGTGCTCTTGGAGAGAAGGCTAACATGAAAAGGACCATAGCTTGGAGTGACACAAGCATTGCTGCAGTTGTCAGAGCGCTGCAGCCTGGTGTGCACACAGGACTGAACAGGAGTGCCAGCAGAAGTGCAAAACTGTGGGGCCTGAAGAGCTGCAAGGAATACAGGCAGCTCCTGCTGTCAGTGAAGCTGTGTCCCTCTCTGTTATCAAAGACAGCAGGATGTCTGGTGTGGAGGGCAATGAATGGCAAACCATCACATGTCAATGCAAGCACCTGTGACACTGCATACAGCGATCACAGCGGATGAATCCTTTATAGATAACCACACACAGCAAGGGAAATAAAGCACCTCTAGCAGCCATGCTTTGAAACATTACTGACAAACAAAATGGGAAAAGGTTGTAATTTTGTCTGAAAACGGTTGGTATACAATTGAATAGTTAGCACACACTAAATATTGAGATAAAATTTTCATTAAGCTCAAGAGTATGTGTAAGTAAGAAGGAAAGGCAGGTCATTTTGATCTTTTTTACTGGTATCTGTGTCATGATAATCAACATTGCTCTCCCCTGTCCTGCTCCTCCTCTTTTCTGTGCAGCTCTCTTCACTTTTCAACCAGATGACTGGTGCAGCTGGTTCAGCAAAGCCATTTTCACCCTGCAACTCTTCTTTTTAAGCAAAAGGCACAAAATACCCCTCAGCAAGGGTTTCTCCCATTGTTTCATTCATTTGTTCCTTTTGTGCTTTCTGTCTTCAGGCTTCCTTAAAAACGTAATTCCTATTTCTGTCACAGCATCACCCCTCAGCCTGTCCTGGAGGAAGGTAACTTCTGCTGCTAAGTGAACCTAGAAAGAATCAGGTCTGATCAGCTAGAAATGCCCAGTTTTCCACCCTCCTCCAGTATAATGAGATTTTTCTCTCTCTCTTACCACAAGAGGACCCCCTTTCTCAGGTTTCATAGGAAACAGATTTCTAGATTGCTTTAAAATAGCTTTCCCAACTAAGCTAATAAAAAGGAAGTTTACATACATTGGAATTTGTAAAATTTATTACCCTTCCTCCCAGGGCTTTGCTTTCTTCTGAGACCCCAAATTGCATATTTGATGATTTTCTGATCACAGAATTTCCTGGTCATGTACTAAGACTTACGACATAATACTTTTGTTAATTAGTCTTGTATCAGATACTATAATTCTGAGACTGATGTATATACATAACCCTGCAGGGTTGAGGGTTTTTTTCTCCTGAAATAGAAGATATATGCCAATTTGGATATTGACAGAAACATAAAGGAGCCCAAAAGTAATTTCCCCTAAGAAGCTCTACAGGTCGGTATTTTTCAAATTATACCATTTATTTACATATTTGTAGAAATCCTAAATTTAGGAGCAAAATTTGGAATGCCATCTGATACACTTCTGATGCTTTTGTTTTAACATTGTACTCAGCCACACTTGGTTCTCTCTTTCAGCAGGTACCACAGTAACCTGAGAATATTATCTATCTTCAAGTATTTGGAAAGAATCAGGGATGACTATTACTGGATACAGCTGGGCAGGAAAGTGTGATAGGCTCCAGGAGCATGTCCCCCCTTCCCTCCACTTTAAATGTTGTCTGGCTTTCCAATCCCACCTGGCTTTTGCACGCAATTCAGTCACTGAACAGCCAGACATGGACACTGTGGAGGTGACCTAATCCATGTACTTCTCTGCCTCAGGATAGGTAGGGTCAGGATCAACCTTGTCCTCTTTTATCTAGACATTTAACCTGAGAGGTTAAACAATACTGTATTTCATACATTCATTTGAACAATTGATTTTTTTTTTCCCATGCTTCTGCAAATTAACAAATAATGAAGAAAACATATGTGCACTTCCTTACCATTTCCAAGGCACCTCGAATCACCCCACAGAGGAGGTTACAATAGCAAAGTGATGCTCGTTCTGCTGGCAGCTCCTCCACAAATTCCACTAGTGGGTTTTTGTCCAGGATTAAGGAGAATTCATTCCCCACAGCACTACTGCAGCTCACACTAGGGGTGACCCCCAGATACATCTTGAAAGCAACCTGCAAAAGAATTAAACTTGACTGTTTGAATATGTTGTGAGTGAACCAGAGGTGAAACTTTAGAAAGCAGCATCCTGTAAACCAATTTTACCCTAGGAAGAAAGGGCAAAGAGTCAGACAGGCAAAAAATCAAGGTTTGTCTCTTCTGTGATCAGCTTGAGCCAGCAATGCAAATCCAGAGGTAAGTGATGCTCCAGGGAAACAGAGCAGAGAGCTGTTTGTCTTTGATGTTCCTGCATTTACAACCCCATACAAAGGAGTTTTACTGTTATCACTCCTCTGTTTTCCATCTGATTTCAGTCATGTCATACTCCCTTGGGACCATTAGCATCTATATTAGCTCATTCACCACCTCGCCAGCAACTTTTGCAATCACAGCTCAAGATCTCCTGCAACCGGCCGAGCGTGTGGTTTTTTTGACTCTGATCTCCATCTGCAGTCACTAAAAAACCAAACAGCCCACCGAGAACAAGAATGCCAAGACTGCAAACCTATTTGGTTACACAGAGGACTGCTCGCTTTCTCTGCACCACCGGTGAATGTGGCTGTAAATGCGCGACATCTGCCCTGCCAGCGGCGATGTCCCTGCGAGCTCCCTTCTCCATCCAGCCGTGACATCACGGCGTTATCTCGGCAGGGCGTGGGCAGCGGGAGAGCAGCGAGCTGCTCGTCCTGCGGAGAGCTCTGCCCTGCTGCTCAGCGCCGCCAACGAAGAGAAACTGTCTTGATTTTCACCTCTTCAGTGAGTATCAGACATGGATGCTTTCCAAACAATCCTGAAGTTCTTTATGAACAGGAAAACCGCTATAGGTTACAGTTTTATGGCGCTGCTGACAATGGGAGGTGAACGCGTGTTTTCTCTTGTTGCTTTCAGATGCCCTTGCAGCAGTGAAAACTTCAGGTACGGTTTGGTGTTTCTCTTCTCGCCAGCTCTCGTTTTGCTAGTTATTGGATACTTCTTGAACAGCAAGACCTGGAAACTCTTTACAGGCTGCTGGGTGAATCCCAGGAAAATATTCCCCAGAGGGAATGTCTGCCGTTTCTTTTACGTCTTTGGACAAATCACTTTAAATGCTCTGGTAGCCCCGGTGATGTGGCTTTCTGTGGCTTTGCTCAACGGGACTTTTTACGAATGTGCCATGAGTGGCTTGGAAAATCCTGCCTACTTAGAAGCCATTTGCCACAGGAAATCTGAAAAATGCTTTGGAGAGCTACACAAGGTAGCCTGTGACAAAAGCTCCTTGCCCTTTTCAGAGAGCGACGAACTGAAACGAACGCTTCAAGCACAGTCACAGGTAAGAAAAATTACAAATAAAGAACATTATCCAGACTGCACTGCTGCAGGGATTTAGCTGTGGAAGATCCTGATGCCAGATGTTACGTTAAAACTGTTGGCTTCATGTAAACAATGTTTTGGCAGCCTTGCAAAAGACAATCAATCCATCTTTTGGTTCAGCTTTAGCTGTTCCATATTTCCCAGGGGGCCCCACTGGTGGCAGGGTCAATAAGAACAAAAAGCCTAAAGCTTTCTTCCTGAATGGAGATTACTCTAAAGAGAAAAAAAACCAACCAACTGGATTTTTAGGAGGCTGAATTAATAGATGTCACCCCATTAAAGGGGTCTGTCCTATTTAAAAATTGATGCCTATTAAAAAAATTGTGCCACACTCTCCTATTTTAAACGATTGTGATAGCTGTAGTGAAATCTTAGGTCACTAAGAGCAGAAAAATACTGGAAAAGAAGATTTGTTAAATATTTGTAACTGCTTACAAAACATGTTTCGGTTTGTGTTCTTTATTTTCATGATGCCAAATGTGAGCATGTTTTTGTCCTGCTTGGAGGAAGTGAGAAACAATAAAGCAAGCAGATCATGCAAAGTTGAGATCTTATTCCATTTTACAATATTTGTGTGATACAGTTTTGTTCCCTGCATTTTAATGCAAATAAATTCAGAGAAAAAAAAATCAAAATGGTGGAGAGAAAAAAAAAAAGGCTACAAAAAAGGGAAAACAAGTGAAAACACTCTGTGGAGCCAGCAAGTTTTTGTCAGGAATTGTATCCATCTGGAACAATTTCCTCTCCAAGAGCCAGTTTTATTTTCAAGTCCTCATGCAAATAGGACGAAGCCATCACTGCAGACAAAGCAATATATTTGACAGTTTTAGAAGGAAAGAACAAATTGTGCTTAAGACTTCGAGTTGTATGTATAAGAAATAGTGAGAGACCAGTGACTCAGTTTTAACATGAGAATATATGAGTTCATTTGCCAAGTGGCAAGAAAGTGAAAAATTCTGAAAAAGAGCAATTTCTCAAATACCCACATAAATCATCAGTCAATACAATGTGATTGGGAAAAATAAAAGAAAGCTCTAACTATTCTTCCATACCAGTTCCTAAGAATAGTTGTTTATCAATCTCCTGTTTCACAGACTTCCTGAGGAAATTCTCTATATTTCATCAGCTAAATACAGATTTTTACTGGTGGTTATTTTTTTAACATCAGTGCAAGAGTTCACATGAGAAAGATTGCAGCTCTCCATATCATCACCATTACGGCATGGGAAATTAGTTCCCATGCATATGAGTTCCTAAACCCTGAAATATTTGTTCCACACTGGAATTTCTTCCACTGTTTGAAAACAAACATTACTTTCTTTTTCTTTTTACTATATATTGCAGTGGAGTAGATGAGTAAAACTATTGGCTAGGCCAGTAGAACAAGGCAGGGAAAAATTGTGTTCACACCTCTGCTCTCCTTAGAGGAGAACATCCCACAACAACAATTTCAAGCACATTTTCCCACCCTCTCCTTTGCTGAGGAAATAATCCTGGAAATAGCTCTTTCTTTCAAAATGGTCTTCACAGAATTTTATCAAAACCTGAAGCTGCTACAGAAAAAAAAGTTGAGTGATGCTGGAAAAGCATATTTCAGCAAAAATAAAATTCTCAGAAGATACATCAATGTTTTGTAACCAAGTATGTAGATGAATTGGGTTCTATTCCAGTGCTACCACAGATCTACTAATGCACATGCCTTCCTCTCCTAGCACTGTCACAGGAGTGAGAATGCAAGGAGAGTGTTTATCCAATTTTGGCTAAAGTAGTTTTTAAACCAGTTTTGGCATAAAAATTGTTTTCCACAGCAAAGGATTGATTCATCAAAGTAAAAAAAGTTTCACACAAACAGCACAGATTTCAATGAATCACCTGGCAAAAGAACTGGGGAACATTTTAAATTTAAGACCATCTTCTCTATTCCTGTTAGTTAATTAAAGTAGTTGTTTTTGTTGGAGGTTTTTTTAGATTAAAAAGAAGTCAGAAAACAACACATCTAACAGTGGTCACAGTTTAAAAAGTTGATTGATCTGGGACAAAAGTTACTTGTCTTTTTTTGGTTTTGTAGTTCTTCATTATTCAAAATTAGTAATTCTTGTTGGGTAGTTTTACTTAATGCTTTCAGGAGGTAGAAAACACTTTACCTTTTACCAAAGAGACACCAAAAAGAGTACTATTGAGAAACCTCTATGCTGATGGACAACTTCTTGCCTTCAGTCCACACACAGATGTCCCATTAACATCAATGCCAGCACGGAATGCAAACAAAGCATGGTGACTCTCAGACATTTGTGATTTAAGCAGCATTTTCACTTGGGTCTTTTTAACCTGAAACTGATTTCTTTTACCTTCCCAGATTTTAGGCTGGTGTGTGATAGTTACCACAGCTCTCCTCTCCCTGCTAACCACTTGCTGTGCCAGCTGCCAGTCAAAAGTCAGCCACCTCCAGCTGATGTTCTGGAGAGTGTATGAGGGGACAGAGAAGGAGCAACTGGAGCAGATTTTCCAGCTGTATGCCACCAAGCTGAGTGAGAGAAACCTGAAGTGCTTTTTTGAAAACAAGGAACCAGAACCCATTTCCCTGCCAGCTTTTCAGGCATGGGAAGATGCTTCCCAGCTCTACTCTTTCAGCAGCAACAAACAGCACTATAGCACGATTCACAGGCTAGTTGAAGAAGGCCAGAAAGGAATCAGTGAGGAAAGAGAGACAATGCTGGACTTTGCAGACAGAAGAGAAATACCATAGATTAAGCATATTTTCAGCTTTTTTATATCTTGTTAGTATGGCATACTTCTAGCTGGTTTCATATCTACATTTTTTCACAATGGCCTCTTTCTTCTTCTTCATCATATTCTCTCCCAGTTAGATACTTGCTCCAAATGGATGGAATGGAATTTCTTCCCTACACGAATAAAGGCTGCAGTACTCCGTGGCACCCAGAGTTCATGTCACCAGCTCTGCATCAAGAACTGACAGCAAAAAGAGATGAATAATGACTTCTACAAGAGGGTTTTAACAATATGCTATGTAAAATGTGCTATAGTGTGTCATCCTATGTAAAGCAAGAGACTATCAATAAGTAAAGTAATTTAAAGTGTGTGAGTATAATAACAGAAGATACGTGTGGCTTTCTGACAGCCCAAAGAAAGTAAAGGTTTTCTGTCCAGGTCATTTCCAGGCCAATTGCAGGTACAGACTTGTTTTGAGGCACCAGTGAGCCCTCAAGGCTTCTCTGTCTTTGGATACTTTGTCCCTCTAGAACATCTCCCTATTATCTTCTCCCACTCCAGACTTTCTCTTTGTATGGAAATAAAGTTCTAGTTTTGAGCAAGTTTCATGCACTGGGTGCAGCCTGTAGTGCTATGTAATATTGTTTGTACTGGGCTTGCAGCCAGTGTACAACAGAGAGCCTGGAAGGAAATTGCACTTTTTAAGACAAGAAAATATTTTTGCAGAAGATTGATTTCCATTTTTTTTTAAACATCTTAGGAAAACTTAGTGTCTGGTGCAAGAAGAACCAGCAACAGCATAGTCAGTGCGTCTGACAAATGCATTTCACCCCAGAGACCTATGCTTTACCTCACCCACTTGGAATTCATCACGTGGCTCTCACGCAGGGTGCTCAGAGTATTCTCAAACGCTGTATAAAAGGAGAAGTTACTTTTCCTGAGGTGGCTAGGCAGGCTTTTGTGCAGCATTTTATTGCCAGTCTCTGAGTTTGCAAAGAATCACAGTTTTGCTGTGAATGACTCATGCTCTTCTCAACAAACCAGGGTATTCTGCCTAGCTGTTCTCATACTCATTGTGCTGCTTCAGCAGGTAAAAGTATCTATATGCATTTTCAGATCATTACTCATTATGAAATAAAATCCAAGAGCTAATTCAACTCTCTGCTTAGAATTTTCTCTATATGTTTTCAAGAGCTTGTGATCTTTGAGACAATGTTTTCAAGCTCTTTTATCCCACATGACTCATTTAGCAGCACCCTTAAAACATTTTATACCCTTAAATGCACCTGCTGCAGCTGAAAGCACAGATGCAACGCTGCCAAAATGAAAGTCACAACAGCAGATGTGTCTGACACTGTGCCTGGCCACATGCACCAACCATTTTCTCCCCAGGATCCTTTCCTGGTACAGCATCTACCTACTTCCAGGGTATATGACACTTCCCATTTGTCTGGTTTTATCTTTGCTCATGAGAATTGCCCCAACATCTTCTGTCCAGCCCCATTTCACCTCCTCCCTGCACACAAGGGGAGAGGAGACATCCTATACCAGGACTGCCCCACTTCCTGAGCCAAACTTCCCTTTCCAAAACTGTCTTTCCACTTTCTTCCTCAGGAAGTCAAAGCAAGTAGGGATGCAATGGGGAGCACAACAAGTAGGTTAATGAGTTGATCAAAGAAATATGGGAAACAAGTAGGTTGATGTAAAGATAAGGCCTCCAGTGGGATATAATAGCTGGGACACAGAGGCAAAAGCATAGCTGGTAGAGGGAAGAGTGGGAGAACAGAGTGATCCCACTTAGAGCTTTTGGCATCCTCCTTTCCCAAAGAAGAAAGCTTAGGCCTCTTCCCCTGAGTAGCCTGGGCCATCTGAAATGGTAGCACTTCCCAGTCCTGTCTCCTGCTTTACTGAGGAGGGGCAAATCCAAGGTGCATTCCCCTCTCTGCCTCCTTCCCTGCTTCATGTTTGCAGGTAACTCATGTTGAGAGTGTCTCCAGCCCCAAGAGCTGCTGAGAACTTTGTGCTTTAATGTGAGCCTGGTAGAAGACCATCTCTTCTGATCCTCATTCCCAGGGCTGTGTGACTCTTATCTCACCAAAATGCCTGTGACTTAATGCAATTTCCGTGTGGATCCTGGAATACTTCTATAAAAACAGACTGAAATAACAGCCAGTTTGACCCTATGTTTTTAGCTGGAATGTGGGTTTGGCAAATTTAACTGTGTCCTTCAAGGGGCTATTGCAAAAGCTGCTTTCTATCGACATTGTCCCTAAATTCAGCAGCTACCATGGCAGCTCAGAAAGAGACAGACTATTGTCAACACTGTCCAAACAAACTGGGGAGAGAGGAAAGAAAACCAAAAACAACAAATAGAATCAAACCACAGGGTCAACAGTTTCTGCTGGAAAATTTAGGTTTTGCATTAATTCTGATACCCATCAAAATACAAGTACACAAGAAAACAGGAAACTTCTGTTTAATTCTCTGTGGCCTCAGTTTACTCATTAAAATTCTCTTAACTCTTCTTCCACTATACATCTGCTGCTCCATCAAACTTGAAGTCTTTGTTATAAGAATAAAGACTTTTTAAGCTAAGCCCTCACATGCTTTCAATTTAATCTCAGCTGTACTTTGCATTATGGTATGATGAATCTGTCCAAATTCTATTGTTAAAATTTCCTGTGTAAAAGAGAGCTTTCATGGAAACTATGCAAAAGAAGTAGCTGGTTTGCAATGGAGCACCAAATTAAGGCCAAATTGCAAAGCTATAAAATTAAAATCGTGAAAATGTCTTGGCAGGAACAATAATTTAAGTGCACAGATAAGCAATTCAGTGAATATAAATGATTTTTTTTTTTAAACCAGGCTATAGCTGGACAGCAACTACTATAAAACTACAATTTACAGCTTCTCAGAGGATAAAACAGAGGTCTTTTCAGTCTTTGTGACTCCAAAAGACTGGAAAGTAAAATGAATAAAGTGGTTTAAAAGTTGCATCCATAAAGCTGTCTCATTTTTGTCTATGAAATGGAGGAAAAAAGATTATCTGTATAGACACGTATATAGGCTTGCCACCAAAATGATGTCCACATAAAGCAAAATCCAAAATCTCTTTTGAAAATGTTACTTGCAACTCTATGGCATTATATATTGCTTAATGAGAGAATGAGATCTATGCAATCAGAATTAAAAATGTGTCACTGCCTTTTTTCAAAGCCTCAACCAGCACTCCATCTCTCTCAAGTCACAAGTATAAAATTCGTTAATATTTTGGTGGTGCTAAAACACAATCTAGAATTACCAAAATATTTAGGAAGCCTCTAACTTACCAGTCCCTCCACATACTACTGGGGACTTTTCACTACTAAACATTTTATGCATGTCATGACACCAAGTAAGTACAGACTGTTAAAAAAATCAAAACTGTGATTTCAGATGGCATAATAGCAAGATTAATGAAGGACCAGAATTAATCTGCTTAAAAGGGGAAAGGCAGCCAAAATAATATTTCTGCTAGCATACTTCTCATTCTTAGTATTTTTCCAGTCAGTGTTTAGAAAGAGGGAAATGCTTTAAAGGTCTTGCCATCTGTTGCCAATTCCAAACTTCTCATATGAACTTTTCTTTATCTTCACAGTGCAGCACTTCTTTTTTCAGTTTACTGTCTAGCACTTAACACAGCAACCTGCTGTATGCATTTCCCTCTCCCTGCTGAGATCTGAAAAATATATACCAGCTTTATAAATTCTGCCAGCTTCTGTCAGCTTCAAACTGGCCAATTGTCAATAAACAGGGACTTTGTGTGGCAGCACCTTCCATGATAAGGGGAATCATGTCTCTTGTCCCACATCTCTGGACCGGGGGGTGACATGGTTGGATTACCCCACCCTTTGTTATCCCCTGGGAGCTATCTTCAAAAAGCTCCAGAGATGTCCAATTCCTGCATTCGCGGGGTACTGAGCGTCCACAACGAATCATCTCTGCAGCCACTGCTTTTCAGGAACAGATCTATCCTTAGGCACAGCACTGTTTAATCCAGCAGTGGAGCCTGTGAGCCAGCACCAGCTCACTCTGGCCCAGAGGGTGTGGTCTGACTGCTTCCACCTCTGGCACACACAAACACCTCCTGGTGCTAGAGAAAGTAGTATAAAGATTAGACCTAAAACAAAAAGCTGTTTGGTTTTTGCAACTGATTTGGTCAGATCAATGATATCAAGGTCCTATGAGGAAGAATTGAATTAAAAAATTGTTTTTGCAGGATTACAGAGCAAAATTCTCACCCTCATTTCAAAAGTAATCCTCAGTTATACTCAGATCCAAATTCTGAATCCTGTCTTGGACATGACTTCTTCAGCTGAGCTTTGGTCTCAATACCACTCTTCAATTGGTTTATATTTTTCATCCCAATTTGCCAGAAAGCCTGCCCTTACATGTCCTGCTTCATATTTTTAATTCAATCCCAACTGTAACCACACCAAGTCACAGGACCAACATGAGAAGACAGTGAACACCATGGGAACTCAGTGTAGAAGGGCTCACTTTGGCTCCTCATCAAAACTTGTTGGCCCTTCTCCAGTCCAATACAAGGTAGCAGGGGAGCCCAGGCTTTGCAGTCTGAACCAGTGGTGGAAACACCTTTCCTACAGTATTATTTTCTTCATGTGGGAAGTTGGCTTTGTAGTCCTCATTTTATGGGTTTTTTTCCTTTACTTAATGTCTTTCCATTTCCCCAGGGAACACCCACAGCCTGATCTTACAGACTTCTTTGTTTTCCAAAGGACTGCAGGATAACAGCTATGTTTACAGGAGGTTTGGCTCTAACTACTTCAATTGCTTGACTGTCTTAGTTACTTTAACTTTGAACTGGTTTTACTCATCCTCAAACAGATTTATACCTCTGAAGACTTAGTGCAGTTAAGTATTTAAGCACTTTCTCCTGGCTGGGAACACTCCTGCTGAAGAGTTAAGGAAATCATGTAAACACCCTTGTGATTCTGAACTAAAAACTTTAACAATGCATTTGCCATTACTTACTGGGCCACTTTACACATGTTTTGTTGGTATGTGCCTAAGACAAATGTGCTTGAAGATTGTTTAAAAATTGTTTTGCTAAAGAAATGTGTAAATGTTGTCCATATCACATTTTGCCTCAGAAATGTTATACTCCTACGACAGAACTCCTCTTTTAGTTTGCTAAAAATAGTTTTTCAAGGGGACAGTGTGTGCTTTAAAGTTTGTTCCAATCTTTCCAAGTAATTTTTTACTTTTCTTAATAAGTCTCTTTTGAAGTACAACCTGCAGAGAAATAGTATATTTTTCAATTGTTAATTTCTCACTGTACTTTGCTGTTGAATACCCTGTACTTTAAAATGATGGTTCAACTATAACAATGCATTTGTAAAGAAGGAAACAATGAGGAGTAAGATCCAGAAAACCAGATATCTGACTTATATGTGAAAATGAAGTACCAATACCACCTGAAGAAAAATTTAAAAGTGAACAAAAATGTGATTTTGCAGCCTGGTATCATTTTTTTAATGAGGCAGTGCATTTTAAAACAGTAATTGAAATGCTGCTTGTCTCATGAGTTCATTCAGCTGTCCTCACTGTTTCCAGTGGATCCTCTACCCCAGCTCAGTTGCTTACCAGGAGGAACATTGTTATATATTTTCCTTATCTAAAATTCTCTTTGAAGTTCTCAGGAATTCCAACTTGCCCATGGGGGCAAAAGTACATCTTCAGAAACCCGTGTCTTTCTCATCTGATAGAAGTGTAAACTGCTAGATAAAAGGGAAATTTACATCAAAGTAGGTGAAAGTACATGCTCTGATTTTATCTTTTTGATTTTATTATTATATTTGTGGGTAGCCAGGAAAATGTTCCTCTCATTTTCCTTTCTTACAGTTCTCCTTTGCCACACTAAGATTTTTGGTTTTTGCAGAAAATCCTGCAGCTCATTCTTAATATTACCATTTTAAAATTAAAAAATATCTAAGATAATTATGGAGATGATGAGAAGAGTCAAATGGCAGAAGTAAGAATATCAAAGTTTAAGATCTCTATGAGATGGTTAAGACTTATGCTCCTAGGAAGAGAAAAAAGGAAGGGAATATATGATTTGAAGTTTGTTAAAACTGGATGATTTTTTTGTTGCATGTTGCATTCTCTAGCAAGAGTAGAGACTTCCAAACTTTCATGTTAATCATCTTAAACTGCAACAAACAAAACAAAGAACATTGTTTTAGTTATTTTAATGTCTGCTAGAAATAGAAGGATTTTCATTTCAGTTTAGCAACTGACTTTAGGGTCAGTTTAGGTCAGGGGTGGCAGCCTCCCACAAGTGGCACCCCAATTTGTGTAATGTGTTCTGGAGCTATGGATAAGAAAAAGGCTGCATTTCAACCATCAGAAGCATGGATGTGGTTGAGGAGTCTTTTTAATATGACAACCATGATTTAGCAGAAAATGTAGGCAACTGTTCTGGAGCGAACTGGGAGAAGAGGGGAAAGCTAAGACCACTGAATCTGATGACTTTCTAGAATATGCAAATCTTATTTACCTGTGCAATCATGTCTGCAGTTTCAGAGTAACTGCGGCACCGTTTCACAGCTGAACGAGCCAAAAAGTCATCTATCAGCCTTATACCAATGCTGTATCCCCTAAGGAGGAAACAAGGAAAGTTAACATTCAAAATGGGGAGCTTCTTTCCACCTTCCATATCCCAAATGTGTCTCTTGTGCTTCCCCAGTAAAACAGCTGCATATTCCTAAATGAGTGACTTTAACAACAGTAGATTTTGCTGGTCTATATTCTTCTTTGTACCACATTTTGCAGCACAGTGGGACTGCTGTTCATGTAGTCATTTAAGGAATCATACTTCTTTAAGCATGATACTCCTGGCAAGGATGATATTAATTGTCTGTACAGTTTGTCTATATACTGTCTATACATATAGACACCAAATCCTGGGCACCCTCAGGATTTGCAGCATTCAGGTGCCAGGGGAACCCATAGGAAATGGACTCACACCTGATCTCTTTCACTTTCTCCTCTTACCTCTTCACCTCATTTTTCACTCTTTCTTCACAATTGCCTCTTTGTCTTTTTCTAACACGTTCTCTCCCTTCATCTAACTAGTTGCAGAAAAAAAATCCAAAAGATGTTAGTTAACACGGAGTTTCAGTACACTACCACCTCCATTCTGTATTTAAAATACTACAATTTACAAAAATAAACAAAAAGGGGTGGAAGATAATGAATTTTTCATAAAACAAATATTCATTCCTATCTCTGACACATTAACAAAAATCAATAACTTCTTAGTGTGCAAAACAGCTGTGCCTCCAAATGTTTTCTGAGAAATGGAAAGAGATCGACACAAATATTATACAAGAATGGGTACTCAGCTCAGAAATGTTTTTAGGGAATTTTTCATTTCCAATTATGTGGATGTTGACAGTGTCTGCTTTTTTGTCAGCTGCCCTATACCCTCAGTGAAGCAGCCTGAACTCAATGGAGTTTCTTAGTGCTGTGTGCCACATCTTTGGCAAAAAGCTAAATGGTGATCTGATATCTAATGTGATGACAAGACCAAAAAGTGGTTTTGGCAGCATGAAGATTAAAATTGCAGTATGTCATGTGTCTAGAAACAATGAAATATTTATCTATTGCCTAAGAATCAATATCAATAACATAGGCAAATGTGTAATCAGCATTTACCAAGATATGTATTAGTGACATACAAGACTACTCAGATACTATTCAACTTTTATGCCTTAGATTTGCCAAGTCAAATTAATAACAGACTGGTAAACAGCTACTTGGCAACTGCACAGTGAAAAACACCCTTCTCACCACAGATGATATATGTACACAGAAAGAGGTAAGTAAGTACACTGTCCCCACCTGTCCCAGGTCTACTGAGCTGTGAGGTTTCTTTCTGAAGCTGGGCTGTTTTCACAATCACAGAAGTAAAGAAGGCATTGTTTTAATGAAACCTGTCCATATATTATCAACTCTTTCTCAAACCAAAAAGATGTTATAGAAACAACTGCAATAATGAAAACATAAGGAGCAAAATCTCTCCACATGTTCCAAAACTGCTCTCTAGTAATGTCTACCATGGCATCATTAAAGAAACCTGTGCATTTTTTAAATGTATGATTTGCACCAGAGCTGAATGAGAGATAGCTATTAAAAAGTATCTGAGGGATGTTGTCCGTTCTAAGTTTGTGAATAAATTACCTTTTTTTTCCAAACAATTATATTTTTATTTACTCTCATGGACAGTTATTGGACTACAGCTAGTTTGCAAACTTTCATTTAGTAGTAAAATAATCACGGTATTCTGTCTGCTGTGATTGTTGTAAATCCATTTTGCCTGTCAGTTTTGCCTGAAAATATAAGCTTTATTGTCCTGCCAAAGACCTTACTATATCTTCTTGTTAACCAGCTCAAAAGTTGTTTCTTGCTCATTTTCCATTATAGAATTACTTTTATGGTAGTAATGCCTAGGAATCTCAGTCAGGATGGCAGGATGCTGTGAACATAGGATCTTCATTTTCCAAAGAGGATATCCATGTACAAATCCACCCTTGTTGATCTTTTGTGCTATCTCACTCATTGCTGTATGATCTTTTAAAAGTGAAAGGCCCATTTGCCCCTAATCCTGTGAAGAATATCGAATATTAAATTTAGAAGATTATATTAATAATTAGCATAACTAAAGGATCAGCAAGAAACAAGTGTAAGCTATGAAAACAATCCTGACACTTTTCCTCAGAGAATTAAAAAGCTAATTGTTGATCTTAATTCACAAATTAGTGTTATTTCTGCTGACAGAATATTGAACATTTTTCCTGTCTTCTCTGTAACCATAGACAGTATGCTGGAACTTGTAAGACTACAAACAAAAATATGAAAGGTAATATATACATAGGCAAATAGCATTATGGATAAAGCTAAACATTTAAAGCAATACTTACATTTTATCTAAACAGGCATTGACATCTTCATCTTTTTCATAGTCCTTGCACAGCTGGGCTACCAAAGCCCCATATGTGAGTACAAAAAGTTCTCTGCTCTGTCAGAAAATACAAAAATCAAAAATGAAGTTAACTGGAATCCAACTTTTCCATGTTTTTGAGCTGCTGCTGTATTAAAAGCAAGCAAAAATGACATTTACATTAATAAAGAAATTTTTGTCCATGGATGCATAATCACTGAAATCCACATTTCCAGTGTGACAGAATCTGTATTGACCCTCACTTGGGTTTGTAAGGGATTTTGCTTGTCAGAAGTACCATTTCTTGGTATACTCAGAGTTATTATCATCAGGTGCATTCTTGCCTCTTATGAGTGTATGTGTGCTGGATTGAAAAATGCTGTCAAGTACCATCCAAGAATAATGACAAACAGCTACATGAAGAGTAATAAAGGCAATGAGCTATTAATCCTTGCAACAGGAAAGACATCACAAAGGTAGGGTTGATCTGATTCAAATCATTAGCTGCTCTCTCCAAAAATGTAAAAAGTAGATAAAAAATTTAGCTCAGAATAAAGAAAAAAAAAATACTATAACTCAGCACAAGTGAATAGCATAACAACAAGATGAAGGGGATGGGTGAGGATAACAGCCCGTTGCCCAAGTGACACAGAGAGCAACTGAAGATGCCAAAGGTATATCTCTGCACTGATCCTGTCACAAGCACTAGTGCGGGGTCTACAGCTGTGCAACAATCTGGAGGAAAGTTTCCATCTCCCCCTGCCCTGCCAGATCACATCCATGCACTGCAGAACTGTCTCTATTTAGCATGATGAGCAGCTGGCCTTTAGGCAAGAGATTAGGTTGACTCTTCCTAAATGTCTTGGACAGAAAATAATTAAAGGAAGTGCTACAGCCCTGTGGCACGTGGTCAGATCAGAGTTGCTTTTTGTCTCTAGCCTGTGGAAAAATAATAGTGAATACCAATAAAAACAATAGAACAAATCACACTAACAAAGTAAAAACAGCTCGGTGAAAAGACTTCTTCCTGCTTCCTTTGCATCAAAAGTTTGGAGTTTAATTAATGTTGCTGTTTTAACAAGTTCCTGTTCAAAATCTTAAGCAGTATGGAAACTGAACCATTTTCCAAACTCATTTTGCTGATAACTCCTGTTTAAAATAATATTGTACTCTTAGCCAAATTCTGATTAACAAACTTTTAATGGAGTAAATGGATGTCATACAGGTCCTGTATTGTTATTATTGTTCAGCAAAAAGTCTTTGTTGTAATAAGAAAATTACCTTAGAGAAACTTAAGCATAGTATGTCAACATAATCATATTTATCAGCCCCACTTGCAATCCATTGGAATACTTTTGGACCATAAACTTAGGTACATTAACTGTATTTATATTACATTCTTCCATTTCTTTTTCAGTGGAGACCTCTGTCCTCTTTTCAGAAATTGTTACAACATTGTCTTAAAGCCTACTGGAATTTTTCCACTGCCCACTTCCTGTCAAAAATCACCATTCACCATTCAGAAGGCCCTAAGGCTCAAAATTCCTGAAGAAAGGTCTGTGTGGTATTGAACCACACAAGCACAGAACAGAGATCTCCTTCTTTCTGTGTTTCATTGCATGACTATCTAACCACAGAGGTACATAAACTTACCCTGGCATTTCTATCTTAGACCATAAATCACCTGAAGCACTTAGACTTCTGCTTCTGAGCAGATTGCAATCTCAGAAACTTTGTGCCACTCTTTCCTAAGCCTGTACAGAATTTCAGCATTAGGAATAGTAGCCATAAATGCTGCCAGCAGCTCTGCTCTTGTATCACCAATCTTATTCCTATCCTTTCAGTACTTTCAGATTGTTCAGAAATAGGAGTGTATAAAATCCATCAATACAATAATAGCTTACTTTTACTCCATACACAATTTTAATAATATATTACAAATATATCTTACTATTTTGTGGTTCTCCTGCTTTCTTCCTGGCGACTGAGACATGTTGGTTGTGTAATCCTGATGTATTTATCAATTTATCTCTTTTCTTCCTCTAGCAGCATAGTTTTCTCTCAATCGCTGTATTTCCTCTTCTCTAAAGTTTTTTCCTCTCTGCTTTTCTGTCTTTTGCATGAGATGTGTTTGCTGCAGGCTGTAATGCTGCTGATGCTCCTCCTATTCTCTACGTGTAATGAGACCTTTGGGAGGAATCCATCTGCCAACAGATTCTGCCACTGTCCACAACACAAATAACCATTCAGCCTAGAGGAATCAAATACACAGCTAACACACATGGGAAGCCAAGCAGGATAGCCCCAAGAGATTCACAGATCCAACATTTTTAGGGACAGCAAATTAATTCTGTTGTAGCCGACTTTGGTGTGTGGAGAGCTAACAAAAACTTCCTCTCTGAAGAATAAAAGCACAATTGCCAGATACTGCTGTACAAGGGAATTAAAAATTGATTGTTTTCAATCTAAAGAAGCTATAGTCTTCTGCCAGCTCTGACTGCTGTAGTTTGGGGAGTTAATGTTTGCCTAAGCAGGGGAAATGTGGCTTTTAAGCCACAGCTACCATGTTTGTGTAAAGCCGCCAGGACAGATCGAGAGAACTCAGCTTCCCAGAGGAATAAACTGTGTACCTGCTACTGCTGCCAGCTTGTGCAATTGGCACTTTCATCAACAATGTTCCTAGGGGGTATTCTATCATTCTTAACCTGTTATAGCCCCTATTTCTAAATATCCTTGCTATGAACATCCAGCCTTAGTTTGTCTGTTTTCCCCTGTGGTAAATTTGGCCTTCATGGTTAGCTTAGATTTGTGATGCATTTCAACCATCGTCACTGGTGAATTTAGAAATTAATCAGGTAGTTGTCATTCCTTACAGGACTCATATAAAATCCCACTGAGTCCTCTCAGGAAAGGACATAATATATATGGCCTTCTCTGAAAGTCATGCTGTTTGAAAATTTCTATTAAATAACAGATTCAGTGCTAGAGTAAAATTACAGGTATTTACCACTACAGATACATTTCCCTTAACATAAAGCTTATTTTTTCATCAGTGTTTTTCCTGGTTATGGGGAGAGGAACTTCTCCCTTAATGAGGCCAAAGTGACCATGAAAATGACTTGGCAACCTGATTCCAACTGGTGACCTGGCAGATCACAGGACATGAGCTGTGCTCCCCTCTGCTCCCACAGGAAATCTGTCATGCCGGTACTTTCAAACCACGCTTTCTAACATGCACTGCACTGGCAGGCTTGACATCCATGCAAAATAGAACTCAAAATGCAGCTAGAGGAGCCACAGAACATTGGCCTTTTGACTGCTAAGTGATGAAAACACATGTGCAGGACCAGAGAGACCAGGATTCAGTCTCCTCCTTCAAGCTTCAGATGGAAGATAGATCACTTCCCTCTTTCTCCCTACCTGTCCTGGCCATTAGATAACAAAATTCTGGTCTTTTTTTGATCCATTAAATACCAAAATCCACTTTGTGGGGAAATTGTGTGCAACTGGTAGAACTATGGCAGGAAAGCTGGAGGACACAGCTTCTATGCACCACAGCCCCATCATACAACTAATAATAACAGCTTTTCAAAGAAAGAGATGAGTGAGTTTTTACTACATCAGGTGGAGAAGGGAGCTGAAACCAATCTCTCCCTTCTGCCATGGTTGCTCTATTTGAACAAAATGCAAACAGGAGAATAAGAACTGTTTGCTGTGTATGGGACGGTGGAATATGTCTTCCAATAACCAAGTTTTAAAACAAATGACAAACCATTCTCATGCCTCAACACAAAAGAAAATCCCTTTTTCTCATAAGTGATGTTGCTGGCAGTGAGTTCAAGCTGACAGATCCCTGCAATATGAAAAGCAAAACCATGACTAAGGTTTGTCCATGTATCCTATTTGCCTCAGATGTCAGGTATAAGCATCTTTTTGCCTCAGAGACGAGCTGGCTGTCACCTCAGGTAGTGGTATTTTGGATTGCATCCAGTCCTAAGCCTTCCTGGGAATTGGATAAAAAGCCTAAATGGCTACCTCAGAACCCTGGGCTCCTCTGCAAAGGCAAGTACTTAAAGGTTTGATGTGCCGCCCAAGCTCTTAATTGGATCCAACCCTGTAATTTGTTCCATAATAGGATGACCCAGCAGGATCATTTACGGCAGAGCATGAAAGCAAATGCCAAAGAAGTGAAAATGCAGTACAGAGTTGTATTGATTGTATAAATTGCCTCATTCAACAGCCTTAATCTGACTATTAATATTTCAGTGTTGGACACCGCTGCAGTTTCACATCTAACGTGCTTCTTGAGTAAACAAGTGATGCTTGGGAAAGCCTTCCTCTCTTATAAACAAAATAAGACACAGGTTTCCAAAGAAATCTCAGAAGGAATCAATCAGAGATTTTAAAATTAACTGAGGCATAATGAAAGTCTCTTATAAAATAATTTTGTAATAGCCTGATATGTTTATTTCACTGATTTTTTTTCCAAATATATAGTCACTAGTACCAAAAAAAGTTACTGAAAATCCTGTGATGCTGAAAGAAAACGAAGGTTTAAAATGGCAATATTCAGACAGCACTGGGATTTCATTGTGCTATTACTCTGTCCAAACAACTACGAACTTAACAAGTTCCAGAAAATCCGTGACAAAGTGCTGCTGGATGCTTCAGCATGTTTCTCTATTGCTTTTAATTTTGTGTAACAGTGTCACATTGTTTGAGAGGCAGTTACCAGATGGACGTCTTTCTCAGATGGTGACTGGGGACAAGACAAGCAGGTGTCCACCCTAACAGTGCACTGGAGGAAAACTGTCCTGCCTAGCGAACAGCAAGACATGTTTAACATGCCATCCCTGTGTACAACAGCTGAGAGATTGTCTCTGCCAGCCAAGCAGACCCCATGGGTGCTAAAATCGCTGTTTGAGATGAAACTTATTATTAGCAACCCTCTCTGCAAGGGGAAAGACGAGGTTATGCAGACAGACACTATTATATCACACGACCAAGTCCACACATGCTGGAGATAGACATCTGTAATGGGAAAACAATTTTCTCCATAAACTTTCTGGCTAACTTTTTTTTCTGTTCTTGGTAAGAATGTTTATATGACAGACAGACTTCTCAGTACTTAAACACAAATATTTGCATATTCAGATCAGCCTAGGTCACGCAATGCATAGAACTACTGGATAGCATGACCATAGAAAAAGTGAGATCCTGAGAAAATCATCAAGAGGGAAATGTTTTCAAGTTTCAGGCCTCTGCTTAAGCCTTGATTTGTGAGAAGTGCTTGGAGCCCAGGTCATATATCCCAATATCCAGGAGGCAGCTTTGCAAATGCTTAAATGAAAAACCTCTGTCTCTGTCCATGGAATGGGACTGGCTTGGTACTTGCCGAAAATCTTAAAACTTGTAAAATCAAATATGCTATATAAATGCCAGCTGGCTTGACATTCTGTGAAGTGAATAGCATATTATATCGATATTATAAAAAAAAACCAACAAACAAACACACACAAAAACCCCCAAACAAACAAACACCAAAACAAAACAAAACAAAAAAAACCAAACAAACCAAACCAAACTCCAAAAATAAAAAACCCACCCAACTTTGCAAAGAAAACATTCAGCACTGTCAGGAAAAGAAACATGCCAGCTGCTTGCCCTCTACAGGTGAAACACTAAAATCCTCATGATCCAGCAGCTAACTACATCTCAGACTCCAGTGTCTGGAGAATGAATTGCCCCAGAATTGACATTAAATGCAAACAGTATCGGGATTCCAAACATTGTGCAACTTATGGAATATTTTGTAAGTTTATTTTTAAGTGGAAGCATTTAGAATACTTCTTTTTGGTTTTTAAATCAGTCTGTTTGCCATGGATTCGTTTGGATCATCTTTTATGAAGAATAGCTGGAAGGCTCCTTTTTTTTCTTTCTTAGTCTCATGCCATTTTTCTGCTAATTACTGTTGATTAGCAAACAGCTTGGCAATTAACACTGACAGGTTAGCCATCAGTTTGATTGCACTGCATGTCCTCCAAAAGGTAGGGAAAATTTACTGTTAATTTCAGACAATTAGAAAGGGGCTGGCAGAGATCACAAGAGCCTAAAAGCTCAATTTTCTAGTACAGCTGAGATAAATTACTGAATCAATTAAAACACATCAGTGGATGTCTGCAAGCATACTTAAAGCTAGCAAACAAGCCACTGAAAATTAGTGGGAGGAGAAAGGCTAGCAGGGGATTTTTTTTGGTGTTGTGTTTGGCGGTATTCTTTTTGAGCTGTTGGAGTTTATTCTGTTCTGCCATTAGCACTGGTTCAATATAACTAAAAACTAGTGTTGATTTAAAGCAAAAGAATCTGATAAAGAATAGGATCTAAAATGACTTTCCTTCCAAAGTGGCTAACTTTTCTAAAAGGCAAAGAGGTTGTCATTGCAAATGCAGTAATTGCAATATTGACAATTGGTGGGCAGCAACTTTTCTCTTTTTTCACATTCAGCTGCCCCTGTCATGTTGGACAGAACCTTATCTATGGGCTGGCTTTCCTTGGAGTGCCTGCACTGATCCTTCTCATTGTAGGCTATGCCCTGAACAACCAGACTTGGAGGCTGGTTACAGGCAAAAGGTCTCATTTTGAGAAGGTGACTTCATCAAACCAGTTGCTGAAATGCAAACTGGTCTGCTTTGTCTTGTGCAGCATCACTGGGAGGGCACTGGTTGCTCCAGTAACGTGGCTTGCAGTCACCCTGATAAATGGCTCATATTATGTCTGTGCCATGAGTGAGTATGTCCCTGTGTCTTATTATGGAGCTGATCCCAATGTTACGGCTAGTGAACGCAGTAGGATATTAGCTACCTTTCCCTGCAGTCAGTTGGTTCCTCCAGAGCTGACCCGGGCAAGAGATGAAGTGATTCTCCTCCTCCGATACCAGTCACAAGTGAGTAACTCGTGCTGCCTGTGAACCTCATGATGAGAGGTAGAGTTAATTCAGCATGTGAAGTGTGAGGGTAAAAGAAGATCTGTGTCTCCTGTCTGAGTGTTAAATCTGTGTGCTTTGAAGCCTACTTTGTATTTTAAATGGAACTGAAATTTAGGTATATAAACGACTAGCTCTGTTTGTCCTATTTGTTACCTGCTACCAGAGGATATATTCTTCCTTGTGTAGCATCCTGAAATGATAACTTATGATCAAGTAAGACAAACAGAAAAACAAGAGCCAGGCAGGGTATGAAGTTTCCTCATTAAAGCAGAAGAAATATGTGAGTAAGAGGCCCAGGCTGTGAAAGTTTCACATGAAGTGATGTAAAATTTTGGGGTTTAGATCAGACTCAATTTTAAAAGTTTGCATATTGGGTAAATAATAGGGGAAGCATTAAGTTGTCACTTCAGAGAAAATTGTTTTTAAACAGGTTATAAGCTAATATAGTCTAGGACTTAGATGGCTTATCTAACAATAATAGCTGTGAAAGCAATGTTCTTAAAACTGTTCAACACAACTTTCTAAAACTTGACAGGAACAAGTGATTTCATTCCAGTAGGCATGGACTGGGTTTGATGGCAACAGACCCTTTCCAGGCCTATACTTTGTTAATGCTATTATTCAAGAAAAACAAGTAAAGATTACAAGTTTTTTGGTGCTCAGAAATTACTGCAATGAGTATTTTCATCTGTAACAGTTACTATCTTTTTTTTCCCTTCTGTAAGGTGGCTGGCTGGCTTCTGATTGCTGTGGTAGTCATCACTGTGTTCCTTTCTTACTGCCTGGCAAGCTGTTTCTCCCCACTCAGCTTTCTACATTTCAGATACTGGAGCAGCTATGTCCACAATGAGCAGGAGCTCTTCGATGAGGCGACGGAGCAGCACTCCAGGCTCTATGCCATGCAGCATGTGAGGAAGTTCTTTGGCTTTGTCCCAGGAAGTGAGAATGTAAAGGAAATTCGTATCCCATCTCTCAGGGAATGGCAAGCCATTTCTGGACTGGCCTTTCTAAAACGAGTGGATGAGGAGCACTATGACTACAGCCTCCTCCATGACTGGGCACTCAAGGAGCGCGCACATGGAAAATATCTGAGGATTGATGAAGACTCTGGGATCATAACACAGCTCTGAAGATCCAAGCCCCCACAATATCTTGCAGAAAAGTAGGAACCTGTCTAGCTCTATATCGGACCTGAGCTATTCTGGAACTTTCCAATACAGTATTGCATTGATATATAAAGTATGTTACTATAGTCCTTCAGTCAAGTTAATGTAGTCCTTCAGCACATGCTTACAGACGCCTTCACTGATGGCACTTTGACACCTGTGGGATGTGGTGATCTATGTCTAGATTAGGGTGGGCTGTTTCAAGCTTCAGCCCTCTGCTTTCTAATAGTTGTGCTAAAAGGATATGTACTGGGAAATGCCTTTTAATTTCTTTTTCTTTCCTTTAAAAGGATCTTTAATAGGTAGACCTTGATAGCATCCTATGAATTGGTCTGTTCTGTACAAAGCAAGGGCAGCTATCCAATTTTTCCTTAGTGACATCTAGCAGAAATGACTTATTTCTCCTCTTCCAATGTTTTTCTTGTATTATATAAGTACACTGAGCTAACTACTATACAGTTGCAGATAGGAAACATGTGGGGAAATTTTATCATCAAAGGCTGAGTTTACATACAGTGGTGACAGAATTTTCAGTTCTGGTAAGGAGATAAAATCTGCACTGAGGCACAGGATGGAGGTGTGTAACACCTAGCAGCTGTGTGAACAAACACTTGACATATGGCAAACTGAGTTGAAATATATTCTGGCTGAAAGCAATAGCAAGGTCAGTCTCCCTTTTGGAAATACTTCAAAATCTCTAAGGTGTTTGTGTGCTGGCCTATTGTACAAATAGCAAACCAGGATGGGAAAAATCTCCCTCTGTGCAGTAGGTTTTACTTTGCCTCTGAAAAACTAGTAATTTATACATATACTGAGCCTGTGAATATTACTGTAATTAAAAACTGAATTTTGTGAAAGAAGGCTTTAATGATCTTTTTGGTTGATTCAGTTTGGTATGATGTGGTATTACTCATCTCCTCTCTAACTCCCTGTGCAGGTGTTTGTAATTCTAAGGGAGAGGAAAGTGCATACCATAATTTTTTTTTAATGCTTCCTGTATTGCCTTGCCATGTACACATATACATGTGGGCTCCAAAGCTACATGCTACACTATAGAATGCTATCTGCTACTAATACATGACCCCAGGGGCTTGATGTGGAAAAATCTAATTATTTAGTACATTTTACCAGAAAATGCAGGAGCCAGAATTGCTCTGCCACTCCCCTCCTCATCTGGATAAGGGAGAGAGAATATAAGGAAAGGCTTGTGGGTTGAAATAAGGGCAGGGAGAGTTTACTTAGTAATTATTGTCATGGCCAAAACAGACTCCACTCAGAGAAATTAGTTTATTTTATTACCAATGCAATCAGAGTAGGATAATGAGAGCTAAACCCAAACCTTAAAGTACCTTTCCCTACCCCCTTCCTTCTTCCTGGGCTCAATTCCACTCACAAATTTTCTCACTCTTCCACTTCAGTGGTGAAGGGGGTGGTGCAGTCAGTTCACCACACATTGTCTCTGCTGCTCTCTCCTCCTTGTGAGGTAGGGCTCCTCACACTCTTTTCCTGCTCTAGTGTGGGGTACCTCCCTCCAGAAGACATTTCTCCACCAGCTTTTCCAGTCTGGGTGCTTTCTGGAACCTGCAATTCTTTGTGAACTGCTCCAGGGTGCAAGCACCCCTTCGGGAACCACCTGTTCCAGGGTGGGTCCCCTGCAGGATCACAAGCCCTGTTCTGCTGGCAAACCTGTTCTAGTGTGGGCTCCCCTCTCCACAGGTCTTTCCTAGAGTCTGTTCCAGCATAGGCCTCCCATGGTGTCACAGCCTCCTACCTGCTCTGGTGTGGGCTTTTCTGTGGGCCCCAGGTGGATCTGTTTCACCCAGGACCTCCAGGGGCTGTAGGTGAGAGCTGCCTCATCATGGTCTGCACTACGAGCTGCATGGGAATCTCTGCTCCGGAGCCTGCAGCCCCTCCTTCACCAAACTTGGTGTTCGCAGAGCCATTACTCTCACATATTCTCACTCTTCTTCTGATGGCAATGTCTCTTGCTCAGGATCTTTTCCTCCTTTCTTGAATCTGTTATCCCAGAGGCACTACCACGACTCCTGATGGTGCTCAGCCTTGGGCACTGGTGGGTCTGTCTTGGAGTTGGCTGGCATTGGCTCTGTAGGATGCAGGGTAAGCTTCTGGCAGCTTCTCACAGAGGCCACCCCTGCAGTGCCCCTGCTACCAAAATCTGGCTGTGCAAACCTAATAAAAGGTAATGGAACTGCACTGTTTATGTGAACTCCTGTCAGAGGCTGGGGGGCATTGGAATTTTTTCTCCATCCCTGTTACTTAGCAACAATTAGCTGGGTGATTAGAGCCATCAACTCCTTTGTAAGAGACAAAAGGGTGTGCTGGGCAGGGCAGGGGAAGGAAAGAGCTTGCCATTGGAACTGGCGCTCTCATTGTTGGACACCAGGAGGAGAGACTGCTCTTTGCTTCTGGCTGCAACCACAGGAGATCCAACTGTGCCCTGTCTTCTTCTCCTGGCTGGGTGAGCTTTGATTCAACCTCTTTCCCACTGGGACGTGCACGCTTTCTGGGCTGCGTTTCTCGCAGCAGCTGCCGGGGAGTCCGGCTGTCCCTGCTGCCTGCCCCACTTTGCCACACGAGACCGCAGCGTCTGCTGTGACTGTGGAATCCTTGCTGCCTCGCTGACTAGCCAGGGAGAGCCAGCCCCTTGCTCCCCTCTGCCGCCCTGCTCGTCAATCGGAGCTGCTCACTGCCCCGGGCCGCCTCTCAGCTTCTTTCCGCCATCATCAGCTGCCTGAGGCTGACCTGCCCCTGCGCCACAGCGCCANTAGCAGACACCTGTCTTTCAAACCGAGACAACTACTTGGGAAACAAAGTACCTCCGGTAGTAAACACAACTTCTAATTTAATTTTAAAAATATTTGTGTTATTTAATTTAAGACGGAACACTGTGATCTGAAACACATGCAGCTGATTTGTATATCTGAAAGTTTTGATTAAAACCCCCTATGCTGATGTCTGGATCCAAATGACAAAAGCCTGCTGTCTTTAGTCTATGTGAATTCTTTCCATTTCTTCTACTGTTTTACAGTATTACTATAAAATGATGCAATCTTTGCAATAAAGAGTGAGCTGTTAAATTATTTTAATTTTTTGCTCACCTAATTTTTAAATAAAGCTGATTTTTTCCAAATTACTATTTGCCCTCCATTTTTCTTAATAGTATATAATTTAAAATACTGAGAGAAAATACTAACTGTATCTGTCACTGTGAAGTCAGCCTGCCAACAGACTAACAGACTATCACCCTGTTAGCATATATTAATCCATAGTACTACAGCTGTAGTATTTTAAATGATTTGGTGTATTTCCCTTTACTCCTCTGCTTCTTGATATGTGACAGATTGGTAGGGAAGGCACAGCTTACAAATGAATTCATTATTACAGACAAATCTGTGAGTTGGTACAGTTGAACAGTCAAACTGTGCCTGCTAAAACCTGAGTCATCTTACTCAAGAATCAACTCAGAATTCCAGTTTTCTCACTTGAAGTGAAAATTATTCTCTTTATGTCCATGGTAATTTTTACAAGTTTTCTTGGAAACGCAGGGCTTATAAAATGTATTTGTGGGAAAAAAATGCTAGACACATGGCCAGGAACTTAATGCACCAAAAAACTACTCTCTGTACGAAGTACCCATCAGGTTCTACTGTTGTTTAACCCTCGACAGTCTTAAATTCATCCTTGCAGGTAACTCCCAAAGCATAGCAGCTCCCAGTATCGTCAGCCTTGACGACTGCTGCTCTGCACAAAGATAATGGTGATGCCGCCGAGGTGATGGGACTTCCGAAATCACGGTGAACATTTCCTGGGAAGTCTGCAGGGGCTGTTTAATTTCAAGCTGCAAATCTCCAGCTGCATCAAATAAACTTCCCATTTCTGGCAGAAATGGCATTCAGCTGCTTTCACGGTATGCTTATGCAATACGTAGAGGATCGGGTTTGAATCCTCTTCAGTTTGCTGACCCCTGTAAGTTTTCAAGGGAAGAATGTCGAAGAGTGAACTGTACCATCAGCAGTCTGTGTAACAAGGACTGCCGCCCTCAGCTCCGCCAAGGCCGCCGCTCCCGGGAGGGGCAGGGAAGCAGCACAGGCGATGGCGGCGGGATCGCTCCTGCACGCCGGTACGGCTCGTCCTGCCCGGAGCTCAGCGCCAGGCAGCGAGAGCTCGCTTTAACCGAGCAGCGAGCCCCGCACTGCTGCAGGCGAG
>VZRM01007011.1:811349-831660 GCA_013397955.1 Grantiella picta
GGTGCGGGCGGCCCATGGCCGTGGGCGGCGGGCCGCGATGACCGACTACAGCGAGGAGCAGCGCAACGAGCTGGAGGCGCTGGAGTCCATCTACCCGGACTCGTTCACGGGTGCGGGCCGCGCCGGGGCCGCGCTCGCCGCCGGCTGCTGGGGGAGGAGCGGGAGGCCTGCCGCCGGTCCGGGGGGTTCCGACCGCGCGGCTCGGGTTGGGCTCCGGGATGTTTGTTCGCTTTCCCCAGCCGGGAAAAGCAAAGCGCCTGATGGCCCTTGTGGGCGGCTCCGTGGGCGCTGCCTTGCCGCGTTTAGCGCCGTGGCACAGCAGCCCGGCGTGGGCACTCGGGGCCGTGAGGCAGCCCGAGGATGTGCTGGAAGGATGCTCTCCGGAGAAGCCTTTCAAAAGATGCGGCCCTAGGTGGGAATCGCGGAATTGGCTTATGTGCCGATCAGCTTTCCTTTCCGATGACAAGCTTGTCGCGACCGTGAGGGTGTTTTGGAGTACTTAAAGGTGCCGTTTCTTCCCTAAATGTATTGCCACTACCTGCCTTATTCCATTGCAGGTGGAAAAAAGGCAAGCTTTAATTCCCTGGTGCTGCATGTTATATTGCTGAAACTTTCATACTGTGAATACATCGGTTCATCAGTTTTCCTGGATTTTCAGTTTACCATCAAAATATCAAGACTATCTACTGTGCCGCTAATCCACCATGATTTGTGGCATTCGGTATCTAAAGAATATTAATAGTGGAAAAACCGGGGCATTTTCTGTTTACCTCGTGCGAAATATCTACTGTGCCTAGAGTTCCACAGCATCTTTCTTACTTAGCAGTAACTTCACCACACAGACATTTTCCCAGTACAGTCACCCATTGCTTCAATCTGGAAGTCTTTTCAAGTCTTCAGTTTTATGTTAAAGATCACTTAAGGGTATATGAATTGATCTCTCGTAGGTGGGGATGCTGAATGTCTGATTCTGATATGGAAGTAATATTCTTTCCTACAGCCTATACTCTGATGCTTGCTCAGACTTACTGTTCACTCATGTAATGCTCTTATGCCCAAGAGAAGAGAGGGGAATAAAGGTGGGAGTAGTACATTATCAGTTAAGCAAAATTCAGTGGATGCTTTGAGAGCATGAACACTAATTTGGGCATGGGTTATAACAGTGATGCAGGGTAGTCTGTATGTGAGGATATGATCTGCAACCCACAGTTGTGCAATGAGTTTTTTAGCCTGTGAAACACAGGTCCATAGCTCTTGCCATATTTTGTTGTCTGTAGGAGCTGCTTGTTGTCTGTCCTCTAGCTGCCGAATTCACACACTTTCATTCTAGTACATTGCTTGGATAGTAGCATTTCTTACATTAAGGTGTCCTAAATATAGATGCAGGCATACTGTAAAAATAGTCCAGGGTCAAGAGTGCACTGGATGCTAATCAGACACATCTAGCGTGGTGAAGCAAATTAACTTTGGTAGCTTCCTGCACACAGTCAGTGCACTTCCAGAAGTCATGTGAATTGTTTTGCCCTTTTTTGTTACTGTGAAACCTACAGAAGAGAAGGTTTTCCGAAAGTGAAACTTTTTGGTATTGTTTGATGATGTGTGGTCTCATTCAAAGAGCACTCCATGCATCACATGATATGGGAAATAGCTGTTAATTAAAAGGTCTTAGTAAGTTAAAAAGGCCCTTAACACTGTATCAAGAGCTTACTTTCTTCATTAGTCCTTGGGAAGTTCAGTTTTAGTGATGTGAAGAAGTAATTGTCTTATTTAAGGGCTCTCCCTGACTGTTGCTTTTTTTTCCTTTGAACAGTATTGTCAGAAAATCCGACAACTTTCACGATCACTGTGACGTCTGAAGCTGGAGAAAATGATGAGAGTAAGTTGGTCATGTCTTACTCAGAAACTCCTCCTATATATGTTTAAGCCTAATTCTATCACCAACAGCTATGTATACCTCCACTTAAGTCCTTGTAGGGGCCTGATACAGCAAACATTCTTTAGCAAATATAGTTCAAAGAATTGGATGATCCTTGTTCAGTTTGCAGAAACATTATGCTCTCTCACTATAAAACTGCCTTCTGCTGACTCTCAAAAGCTTTGTAGCGTAGCTTCAAAAAGTATGGGTTGTTATCATCCTTCTAGTGGCTTACATGTTGTGAGGGGATTTTTTTCTAGTGACTGTATATGCCAGCCACGTGGGAGAGCTGAGTCTGTGTGCGGTGAATGTGCAGCCCTTGAGGAGCAGTTCCAGAGCAGAAGGCTGTGGGTCCCAAGTCCTTGTGTCTTTGTTAGGTACCAACAATTGCATGGGCATGTTGTAAGCAAGCCTTGCTCCAAGCAAGTTTGAAAGCTGCTGTTCTGGATACTATAACAGAAGGAACAAACTGGTGCTGTCTTGTTTAGTTTTAAAGGAGCAAGTCCTGCTTAGAGCAGGTGTCCGTGTTGGAGAGACTGCTGTGCTGCCAAGAACTGTGAGTCTGGAACTAAAAGAAAGCTTATCCCTGGTATTCTGGGAGGACGTGTAAAAGGAACTTGATTCTCTTTTACTTCTTTTCCAGGTTACCCTGGCTCTGGGCAGCTTAAGATTGAATGCATTTTTCTTAGGCAGTTTTCTGCTTAATGACTTCCACTGGACATAGTGTTTTTGTCACAAGATTTATGTGGAGCCCTGGAATCCAACACAGAGGCTGATACTCCAACAAGGCACACAGAATTTGAAGTGTTAATATGCAGAGATTTTTCTATAGTTCTGTTAGTTAGGAGGTTGCCATTTTCCAACTTTGAGTAGAATAAGAGGGGGAAGAGGTTACTGCTCTAGTACCCATCACACCACAGAAGGTTTTCCAGTCTTCCTAAAGACCTTTCAGACATGTGTAGGTTGTAATAGTTTATGCAAGTGTAAACTTTCTCATCTTAATTTCTTTGAACTCATGGGTTACATTTAAATCTGTTCATATTGTTTTAACATCTGTGTAAGAAGACTGTTCCTTAGAAGCAAGAATATTTCTTATTTTATAATCTTTAGGCTCTTGATGCATTAGAAAAATATACAGTTACACAGAGTTATCACTATAAAAATACGTACTTTTTTATTTTGTAGCTGTCCAAACAACCCTTAAATTTACCTATAGAGAAAAATACCCTGATGAAACTCCACTGTATGAAATTGTCTCACAGGAGAATCTTGATGATAATGATGTCACAGACATAATAAAACTGCTAGAGCAGCAGGTAAGGAAAATGGAATATCTTGCTGCAGCTTGATACCTCTTCACCCTTTGGCTGGAATTTCTTTCTCAAATCAGTTTTCTGAGGTGTCTGCCACTGATCTGAAACCTATTCTATACCACAGGGATTGACTTTGAGGTTTGAGTTTGGTGAATGACATTATTGAGGTAAATTATTTTAATGAGGTGAGATACAGGGCTAATCCAGTGTGTGTAATAATGTAGAATAATGAAATGAAGTGCCCTAGGGCTTCCCCTCTTTTGCAGTTCCAGCTTAAGGTGAATTTGTTTAACTGTGTATATAGTATTTGTGGAAATAAGCCACCTCAGGTTTATTTGAAAATACTAAAAAGTGCCACATTGATTCTTGACTCTTTTTAGTAATATAACAGTTTGAGGGGTGGGGTGGATCTCATCAGCCTTTGGATTCAGTGAGAGTGCATTGTGAAGGATACACTTCCTTGGTTTCAGGGTTTCCTGACAAGTCCTCACTGCCTAAAAATTACCATAATATGTTCACTGGGCATTTTTTCATTTCTGTTTACTTCATATAACCTTCCTTCTCTCGGCTGATGTTTTTTGGTTTTCCTGGGAAACTGTCTCACTTCAAAGGAGCATATAATAAGATTAACGAATGAAGTGTTTCAGGAGAAGGAAGGTTCTGAGTGACTTGTCTCTTATGATTTATGGTATTCAAATTTTAGAGTTATTCTACTGTAGTTTTTGTTTTATTCATGAAAAAGCCTTTCAGAAGATGTCTATAATGTGTTGATAACCTGAACACAGATGTTCATCTTTATGTTTTGCTGCACACCCATTTGGGGGATAACTAACTGGATTAACTGGCCAGTTGAATTTGAATTTTGCAGCAAGCTTTTCAGACTGGTGCAGAATGTGTCAGTTTTGCCCTCTGTAGTTGCACAACATCCTGCTTTCTAAACATATTTATGCATTCAGTTCTGAAGGTTTGAGGTTCTTCTGTTTGAAGTTGCCTTTTTTGTGTTGTAGGCAGAAGAAAATTTAGGAATGGTAATGATCTTCACTCTAGTCTCAGCGGTACAGGAAAAATTAAATGAAATAGTAGATCAAATAAAAACACGAAGAGAAGAGGAGAAGAAACAAAAAGAAAGAGAAGCAGAAGAAGAAGAGAAAGTATGTAAAATAATATTTTCAACCAAAAAGACATTCAGCTTCTTTAAAATGCATTGGTTTGATGCAGGAGCAGTTCTCAGTTGCAATGGGAAAGGAACAGGTATCCCAAAAAAACCATAAGAATGTGTTCTTTGTATTTTCTCAGGATTGGGATTAATTTCTCTGAATACTTCACAGCAAGCAGTGTTTCTGGAGTGTTGTAATTTAAATAATTAAGAGAATGCTCAGCTTTACCTGTCGCTTTGCAAGTCATGTTTGCAGCCTTATTTTTTGTTCTTTCAGCAACGTTTTCATGGCACTCCTGTTACCATTGAGAATTTCCTTAATTGGAAAGCCAAGTTTGATGCAGAGCTCCTAGAAATAAAAAGGAAAAAGATGAAAGAAGAAGAGCAAGCAGGCAAAAATAAGCTAAGTGGTATGTTTTAGCACTGGTTCTAAAGTTTCTGCAATGGTAACAGACTACAGTCTAAAAGTAATTTTTACACAGATGATAGATTTTGGCATCTGGCTCCATAGTCTGCATGTCTTAGCTTTGAACTGCTTCTCCTGTGATGCTGGATCTACATTTTAACCTGATTACCTGAAAAAACATGGCCAGTATGATCAGGTTGTATCACTGTTCCGTTTTCTCCTCACTTCTGAAGGCTTTTGAAACTTTTGGTTAGTTTTGATTAAATTTGACAGAGATGGAAATTTTAATGGTACTAAGTTTCATAAAAAGCTGTACAGGACAGGACACATGCTCGATTCCTCTCTGAAGGGTATGCATTTGGGAATCTGCAAAGATGAGATAACAGAAATCAGGCTTCTAGTTTTTCTGTTCTTGAAGGTACTGTTAGTATGTGGTGTCTGTTTTCCTCTATACAAATGTAGTTTGTAGAAGCTTCCCTTTACAAAACCAAAACCAAGCTTATTCTTGGGTGTCATTAGTATAATTTCAATATTACCATGGACACGAACCAGTCTTATTTGTGGAAGCTTGCATAAGCACTGCAAATGTAGATGGAAGACAGGTGATTTATGTGGAAAGAGTCCTGAGCTCTTCTTCCTGTCCCTCCCAGTCAGAAAGGCTTCACTTTGTCTCCCATGATGTTGCCTTCAGAGCTCTGTTTGTGTGTGTAGGAGCTGGTGATTTGTGTATAGATCCAAGTTGCTTTTTGAATGGGAGAATATATGGGAAAAGGTGGAGGAGTCAGCTCATTTCCTTTCCAGTTCCCACAGAGAATTTCCTGTGGAATGCAAGATGAAGACTAAAGCGATAAGGGCTGAACACAGGCTATGGGGGTGTAAATTTTTCTGCCCCCCACTATAACAGTCTTAATAACATTAAAGAGACTATAAGAAACAGTGATCCATTTCACACGTAAGAGGAGGAGACTTGTTGTCATGGATGAATAGTCAAAAAAAACCCCCAGAATGGGGAGCTTACAGAAATGAGCAGTTTAACCAAAAAACTGGTTGATTTGAAAAGACTAAAATACATGTGCTGACTACTGGTACGTGTTTGTATATTATTTTTTATTTATTTTTAGGTAAGCAACTGTTTGAAATGGATCACAACCTTGACACCTCTGACATCCAGTTCTTGGAGGAAGGTAAATTTCTATTTGATTCCACAACTGAAAGGCAGTGGCTTAAAATAGGTCAAAATTCCTTAGCAAAATCTGTGCTATATTTCTGACTTAACATCTTCTATCAGAATCACTTTTTCGTTGGAAGAACTTCCTGAGAAGTACTGTTTAGCAAAGTGAAGAGATTTTAACTTTTCTCAAAAACAAAGAAAACCTTTTCGAGATGATAAAATGTATTTATTTGCAGCCTTGTGCTTGAGTTAATCTTACTTCCATTGCTTCTATTCAAATGATTGGACTGGGAGCAAAACCAAAAAAAAGAAAAGCAAAAACAAAACATGCCAATCCAACCCTAATTTTGTTTTTCTTTTTTACTAATAGCCAGCCTTCTAATCCCTGATTTCAAGCACAGGTCTTGAAGTTCTGTCTCCCTCTCTCTGAACCTCAACACCGATAGTAAACATCCTGCAGGTCAAAACAAATGCTACTTGTTTTTCTGCAACCCAGTTTTTCTCCAGGGTTTGTGCAGATGTGCCTGTTACCTTACCTAAAATATTGACCTGGTGCCAGATAAAAATTTGGTAAGCTTGTGCCAGAAAAATGTTAATCTTGGAAAATCTGTCGGAGGTAAAGCATATAAAACTACTCACAATAACATACCTGTTTAATTTGATGTACTGCTTCTTAGTATCCTAGTTTAAAATACCCAGTTTTTGAGGTGAGTCAGTTCTTTAATGTAGCAGCATTATCTACTGGAATCACCAAACACAGGCAGAAGAGAGTCAAGATTCTTCTCTGCTAGTAACAATTTAAAAAAGAACTGTTTATGAATGTCAGTATAAACTTGAAATGGTAGTAATGGGGAGGCTTAGTTTCTTTTAGTTTTTCAGGGAATAATTTAACCTTGTCTTCCTCCAAAGTACCTAAAGTGAAGATGCTTTGTTGATGGCACATTTGGCTGCCTCAGGGGAGTAATGGACATCTACCTGGGGTCTGTGTCCAGATGATTTGGGATTACTTCATTAATTTGTAATCCTGCTGCCACTGGTGATTAAAAACTCCCATTTATTTTGCTGTTTGCATTCTATCCCAGATGCAACAGGTTACTAGCTCTATTTTAATATTACAGTAGCGTGTACTGCTGATTTTCAGAGGATAATGGCATTGTCTTGTAAAGGTGCTTTCAAATCCAGTGAAATAATAGCACCTTTAAGTGGTGGCCAGAAGATGTCACTGTTGATACATAAAAATAAAATAGAGTCCTCAAGTTTTATCCTTAGGTCAGCAGTGTTTCTTTCAGAAAAAAATGTGAAAGTAGGCAAAGCTTCATCTTGCTTGTAAAATTTAAATCTGAAAGCAAATGTTATGTATGTTTGGCATATGGTGTATAAGGAATTTTTTATGAACCCTGTGCATTTATGTCACTAGGATAGTAGTGGTTATTCCAGCTGTGAGGTCCTGAGCGCCTACTTTGACAGTCCTGGGGAGAAAGGATCTCTGCTTATGGCAAATGTAAATGTTAATTTGATGCTCACAATGAATTCTGACGTCCTGCATGACGTCTTGGTGGGTTTTGATACAAGGAAAAAAAAAACCCCTCACTTTAGCTGTAAAAAGAGAAAATGTGGCATTTACTTTTCCATGTGTATTTAATGTGTAAAAAGCCAAGTTAGCAGCTGCCTACGTTGACAAACTAATATGAAAAAGTCTTGTGTGTTTTATTGTTGTTGCTCTTTTCCCTTCTTGCTTGAATTTTTTTTTCTGTTTCTTACAGCTGGAAACAATGTAGAGGTTGATGAATCTTTATTCCAAGAAATGGATGATTTAGAGTTGGAGGATGAAGAGGATGACCCTGACTACAACCCTGTTAATTTAGATAGTGATTAGACTTATTTGAGCTGATTCTGTCATCAGTATGGACATATGCAAGAGAGAGGGGCAGGCAGGAAAGCCACAGCATCTGTGGTTTTAGTAATGTGTATTGTTTTTCTTAATTTTTTTTTCCAAAGAAAAAAACCAAAATATTTTAAATCCAGGAGAATGATCTTCTGACGAATTTCACTATAAATACATTTACTTAATTATTTCAAATGAAAATTTTGAGAAATACTGATCTATCTGAAAATGCTTTTCTATTTTCTCTAATTTTTTTCCTTCCCACTTCTGTAATTGTCATTTGAAGAGATGTGGCAGCAAGAAAGATGGAAAGATGTTACAGCAAGCACTAAACATACCTGTATCTGAATGCTGAGCAGCTGTTCTGCTGTCTTCCACCTGGGATAAACATGGGCAGCTTTGGTGAATAAAAGGGATCACATACTATGCAGGGGTTTTTTTGTTGTTTTTTGTTTGTTTCTTCCTCCTGTGGAATTTTTTAATAATTCAAGTCAGTTCTGCTGCCCCAATTTATCAGCTGTAGATAGACAGCACTAGTCACATTTGTTGTATAGCCTTATTGAAGTTTAATGGAAACTCATTTGCATACAATTAGAGTAAAATTTTTTGCCATATTCATAAATAATATTTTCAAAATGGCAAGTTCAAGTCAGTAGGGAGAAAAATCAGATTGTTAAGTCCTCTTGAAGTTTGGTTGATTTGTTGAGAGATGGTTTGGGGTTTTTTTGAATGTGTACATCAATGAACTTCTATGAAAAATGAAAACCTATGCTAGGAAGACTAATTTGCTTTTGGCAGCAGACTGTGTCAAAACACTATGAGTGCAGATGACAGCACCAGGATTTATAGAGTGCTTTATAGGTTTGAATGTAACTGGTGTAGTTTTAGAAGCATCTTGTTGGCAGCCTGTGAAGGTTAGTACAGAATGCAGTAAAGCTACACATCAACTTGGGGATGTTTCCCATCCTGCCGAGTTGCTTCTGGAGCTAACAGATGTTAGACTCCTCCCTTACCACCTGCAAAAAATCCCAAACACTGCAAGAACTGCGGTGTTTAAACATGCTGTGTTTGAAACTGCAGCGCTAGAAGGATGATGGTGTCAAAAGACAGCTTTCCAAACAGAGAGACAGGCACCTCAATGATTAAACACTGTGTGCTGAATTTTAAACACTGTTAGTAGACTGCCTTAACTGTGCCAGCTTCAATCTTTGAAGAGGGTTGCACTAAAGTATCACATTGCTTAGAGGAATAATAAATTTATGAATTTTAGTATTTGAAAACTCCAGATTCAAATTGAGAAGTTTAATTATTGAAATAATTTAATGGCATATAAGATTCTTTGGTTTTATCGCTTGAGAACATCTGTTTAGGATGAACTCCTTTAACCTGGTTTTTATTCAAGATGAATGAATTTCTAGTAGATAGGAATAAGTGTTCAAGTACCCTGTAAATACTTTTATAAATTAACCATGTGCCTTTGTTCCTACTGTCCTCCCTTTGATCTTTTTAATTTTGGCTACAAAAAACTCTAGATAAGCATCTAGGTCTCAATAACCTTGTATGTTTCAAAGCAATAAGCAGGATCTGTGCTCCAGCAGAGTTACCAAATACGCTTAAAAAATTGTGAGCTAATGTGGTATTAAATCTTGTCTTTTCCAAAGATACAGTTGGATTGAAAGCTTCATAGTTACTACATACATCTTCCTGTTTAATTGCTACGATGCTTTAAAATGCTCTTCAGTACTGAACTTTATTTATTTCTGGTATGTCTCAGTTCAGCTGCATAAACCCCCATTTAATTCTTAAGGCTGCTTCCATTTTCAGCAATGTATGTTTAAAACTGTTTTTTTTTAAATAAAAGCAGTGAAATTGGATCTCTTTAAATTTGTACTGAATCCAAGAATGCTGTGTAATCTGTGAAAATGTAATCAGAAAGTTTTCCAAGTGGATCGCTGACAAGTCATCTACATATGAAAGTTTCTCATGAATTTTATTTCTAGAATGATGAAATTTTCTAGTCTGTTTTCACACTAACATATTTATTGGTTTTCATGCAGAGAATGTATAGCTTTAAAATGTTAAAATTATGTAAAACAAGTTTAAATGTGAAAATGTGTTTTTGCTGTTATATTTCAAAGCAGAGGAGATAATAAGGGTTGAAGTGACAAAATTGAATTGCATCAAGTCTGTTCCTTCATGTCTTTGGAAGAAGTTTTAGTGACTCAGTCTGAACTACAGATTTCTTTAGCTTTTTGTTTTAGCAATTAACATCTGTGAAATAAAAGGGAATTTGACTGAGAGTAAGCTTGGCTCAGTGTGTGTGTTAGTTTGCTGAAGTGAATGGAGAGGGATTTTTTGATGGAAAAAGTTTATGTGGGATATTTAAATTAGCTTGTGTACTTTGGATTAGATTGAAAAATAATTCTTATTAATTAAATAAAATCCCATTCACAAACTTTGACAGAATTACAGTAATTTAAAATCCTGGTGCTGACAACCCGTCTTGTATATTAACTGCCTCAGTCTAAAGCATGCCCTGTAACTCCTGGAGGGAGGAATTCGTGAGTTGCAACACTGCCCTATGACCAGAGCAAATCTAGTTTTGAACTGAAGGCTGAGTGTTTTACATAGTTGGTGCCAGAGCCCTGTTAAAATTCAGAGGCTGGTGCCTACCGCATCAAGATGCTGCAGGAGTACGATCTCAAGCATGCTGCAAAGCCTAGGATTTTGCATCCCAATTACGATTGCATTATTGGCATCTCTCCTTCCATCTATTTGACATGCATCACAGATGGCCAATATGGGAGCTGATAGTCCCTCAGTTCCTAGGACCTCTCCCTAGACTGAGCCCCTCTAGTGTCCTAAGTATTTAAACCTTCCACAGCTTACAGGCTACATACCTACTGAAATGAATGCATTTTCATAACTTTTTTTTTTTTAACTTCATGCGTATTTCAGAAAAATCAGTGATTTATGTCACAGAAAAATCACGACTTCCAAAAATGACAAGTTTTGGCAAAGCACATTAAACATGAGAGAAATAAGTTACTGGTAAGGCTCTTACACCTCTATCTACATGTCAACATAGAGTTGAGTCTAAATGAAAGGGATGTCTCAGCTCCAGTTACAATAACTGGATGCTATGGCATGATACAGCTGCTAAAGCAAAGACATCTTGGGCTACCTGCAATGCACTCAACCATCCCTCCCAGCCAGGGCTCTTGCATTCAACCAGAGCAGCATGTCCTAGGTAAAGTGCCTCAAACACCCAAGGAACTTCTTTCAGCAGACAGCTTCAGTCTCTTAAATGGCATTAACCCTGCACAACAGAGTCCTAGTCAAAAGGCAATCCAAATGCAGGGATATACATTATAAAACATACAAGAAAGTAGAATTTGTTTTTTAAAGGGTAAAGTGAAGATAGAATTAACACTTAAAAAAATAGATTAATTTTATTCATTCATGGTACAAAAGGAACATTTTATTCCTCTACCCCAAAGGAGTGTCTTGCACAGCACTTAAAGCACACACACTCTATCTTGAACACCTCTTTCTTAAGCCCTCTTAGCTAATGCCAACACTTGATCCACTTCCTAAGCGTATGTGCTCATGTTTAAAGAAGATGTAGACATCTAGAGAAGCCAGCTAACTGAAGAGAAGTTCACTAGTACACTAATCCCTAGTGGAACAGACTGAATCGTGAAGAAACAGAGCTCTGGTCACAGTGGCAGTATAAACACCTTTACAGAGGTAAACCATGACCAGGAAGTCCAATTAAGTAGCTCCATAGTATCTTATGTGCAGAATTTGCTACAAGACATTAGGTCTTCTTAATTTAAGCAAATAAGAAAATAACACATTTTTTAGTCAAGACAAGGACTGCAATACTTCAGTTACAATTGTATCAGGATGTCAGAGTTTTGACTGAATACAAAACCAGGTTTTCTCCAGTGTCGTGCTTCCCCAGAGCTCTCAAGCATTTATGGAAACAGTTTAAGTCTAAAAATTGTTGAGTCCATGGTCCAAAAGTTTAATGTTTGGCACCCAGCAAGTTCCAGAAGCAGGTTACAAAGGTATCTTTTAAGGAATCTTCTCTGATGTTAAGACCTGAGAAGCACGGCAGCGAGCCTAAAAATAGGTAGGGAGAGGAAAAGAAAATACTTCAATGAACAAAACCACCACTTTAAAGAGCTCCTTCCAAATTAGTAGTTTAGTAACCTTAACAAGTATAAGGGTTGAAATGTAATCATCTTTAATTAAGATGATTACATTTCATCTTAATTAAATGGGAGCTTTTAAGACAACACTCTAAACAACTGGTATTTTTAAATATAAATCAAATCTTTGAAAAGAAGGGGGAAAAAAGTGGCAAACCAAAAACAGATGAACACACCCCGCCCCTGCCAAATCCCAAACAGCACTTTTTTTTCAATGTATCTTGAATTTTAAAGCTTTTTCCAGTCAGAAGAGTGGACAGCCATGTTTCACTGGTATTTCTGACACGTTCAGGGCCAGACAACACTTAAGACAATACCTCATTTCAACATACACATGTTAAATACAGCTAAGCAAGTGATTCATTAGCCAGTTATTTCATAGTTTAAAAAAAAGCCTGTCCTGAAGCTTGACTATGCTTAACAGTGCTGATAAGACACCACAGATTTGGAATATAGGTCCGCTGAATCAATTTGTGAGTGTAGGAAAGAAAAAGCTTAAGAAACAAAAACCACATCTGGCAATCAGCTGAAAACTTCTAAGGTCTTAAAAAAGGTAAAATGCCCCAAGTCAAACACACAGATAGGACTTATAAAAATTTCAACAGCTCAAACCTCTGAATATGATTTTCCACTGTGAGTGTTTGTAAGTAACTTACATGCTCACAGTAAGTTATTTAGGAGAAAACATTGTAGGAAAATGAGAAGTTTAAAAAAGCCTAATTTACATCTGCGAACAGCTGAAAGCTTCATACGAGACTTAGAAGTTGTCAGTTGCATCAAGGTGACATCCATTTATATGCAAAACATTTTTGGTTTTGATATCCTGGGATTATATAAGGAGAAAGCAGGAGAGAAAAAGAACAAGAAAAGTGAAGATGGATGCAAAAAACCCACCATGCAACCATATATACATATGCATTTAAAGAAGAGATGCAGATGGCCTTAAATTTTCACAAACAGCAACTATTTTCTGAGATACTTACAGCTTTCTCTTCCAAAGAGAGAACCCCATCTACAGCCACTATCTGGTATTGCTTTTCTTTTAGGCTACCCACAAATTTCCGAAGTACTTTGACAGCAGTTCCATCACTGTTTTGTTTCAGCAGTTTCTGCATTTCTTGGGAAGAACATCCCGGATCAAACAGTAGCAAACATAAGCTTTTGTTCTTCTTCTCTTCTATTCCAACAACAGTACGACTATGACCTAATATCAAAATAAAGTTTCAGTAGTTTAAAAACACGTAAGTCCCATTTATTTCCCTGTCACATACAACTGATTTTCAGATCAAGGAAAGCATTTCGTGAAATTTAAGAAGATATCAGTGAAGAGTACATATCAAAAACTTGAGTTCCCAATCACATGCAGCTCTTCCATCCAATAAAAGTACAAACTTTAATGTTGCTTTTACTAAATTAGAAAATTACAGGAAATAAAACCATGCCTTCAATTCAATGAAGAACTAAAAAATGCTGCTCTGAACTGCAGTACATATAAAGAGAGACTGAGAATAGTGAGAAATCAACATATTGTGACACTGACCTTGATGTTGCAAGTAGATAGGTGGTTTGGAAGTACACACCACCTTTGCACCACCTTCACTATCTGCAGAATAGTAACGCAAAATCCACTCGAACAAACGAGGGTGTGTACCCATAGGGCCAGTGGGTTTGTGAAAGTCAATGATTTGGCACCTACAAAACATTGAGAATGAAAACAGCAATAAAATTTCAAGCAGGTTGTTCGTTAAAACAATTTTTTCACCACTGGGTCCCTTCCTCCTGTACCAAGTGGTCCTTACTTTTTTTTTTTTTTTAATACAGGAGTAGGGGACACGTAATTACATAGCAATACAACAGGTCCCGAACAGGAAAACTTATAACACAACAAAAAGTGCTCTACTCTGTTCAGCCTAATCAGACGTTGTGAAACTAGCAAAAATTGTTACATTTTTTGTATGTGACACATGAACAATAGAGAATCCAATTAAAAGCCATAGAAAACAGCTGAAATTCGGATTCTTCCTGAGAAGAAACTTTTAGAGAAATGAAGTTTTTTTAAACAATGTTTGAATTTATGCATATGTGGCATAATTCTGCATCAAGTCTCAATGATCTAAGTAGTTATTCAGTTTATGTACCTCCTATAAGTAGTTATATGTACCTATAAATAGTTACACAGTTCATGCTACATTAAATCCAATCTGGTTTTATACTGGTTAAATCACTAAGGTGGCTTTGTCATCACACAGCTGGGAATCCTAATCTTTATAGGTTAAATCAGCATAAAATCACTTAAAAATAACAACAACAACAAAAAGCAATATTTACTTTATCCTGAGACTGGTTAACAGTGAATAAATTTCACATGCTCCTATCCATGCTTTGGAACCATGTAATCTGTTGTTGAAGTGAGATGCCCCATGAGGATCAAAACCTTCTCTCCAGGCATCTTCAATCATGGACTGAATCTTTGGTATACTAGGAATTAGTGTAGTATCTGGAACAGAAAAGCTTTTGAATTGTTGTTACAGTGATTGAAATAGTCTATTAATTAAAAATATTCAGGTTTTTTTATAAAAGGCAGTTGATGTTACAAAGATGTACCAAAAAAACTAAAGGTAAAACTTCAACCACATCATATCTTGCCAGTATTCACCTCTGACTCTCTCACAGTAAGTTCCAGTGGTATAACAATCATTTGATAGGTATCATTGACCTTGTAAAATTTGCTGTGTAAATGAAAAGGCAAAACATCAGCCAGCAGGTTGTCATCCAAGGTACGCGGAACAGACAGCATTTTGTTTAATACCTCTCAGGCAGTCATTGTAGAAGCTGTTTTGCAACAGTGAGGAAAGGAGCATTTGGAAATTCCTGTAACCACAACCCCAGCCTCTGTCACCCAAAGATGAGTGGAAGTGATCTACTCCTGCTGAAAGCCACACACGCCTCACATCTTTGTTCTCATTCTGATAGTACTCGCATAATGCTTCAATGACTCCTAAAAGAAGACAAAAGATAAAGTTTATCTGTAAAATGAACTACAAAATTTACCAGAAGATTCCTTGCCCTTGGAAGAGATACAGACTAATACAATTTATTTTAAAACTTGTAAGTGATCCTATGTTACATTTAGAACCCAAGTCACAAAACTGCACCTATTTAATTTCAGTGGTCTTGTCTTTGATGAATTTATGTGCTATGAAGCTTTCAAAACTAAACCTATTTTCTCACTGTTGCTATACAATGATTATTTTAAATTAAAAAGCTTGGACTAAATTTTACACTGTGATAGTCACAGGAACTATTATAATGATATAGAAGAGGTATAAACGTATGTGACCAACAAAGCATTCCTATGCCCCTGCCACCTCCAGTACAATATTCCCTTGAAAACATGGCAATACTTATGCATACTATGCAAACCTTTTATTCCCCCCAGCTTATTTTTCATGGAGAAACTAAGACAGGGAAAAAAAAAAAAAAAAGGAATGGCACAGAACTTGAGAATTACTGTAAACATTTCAAAATAATCCACTTGCAGGATATTCTAAGTTCTCCTTTGTTACATTAAAGAATATGTTTGGGAATTCTCTCTCCAATTCATATATGCAAATACTTAAAGGCCCTTCATTGCCATACTGGTGTGAAGAGAATTATTTCATAGTCACCACAAATTATTTTCTAAGAACCTCTCTGAAATCTAAATCATTACCAAGAATGAAAACTTTAAACGTGTTATTTCCACACACTCCATTTTATAGAAGAAATTTTATTTTACTTGTCAAGAACCAAAATTATATTTTGTAAACCAGAACCACAAGCAATAGACTAAAAGACCTTTAAACTGTGGTCTTGCAAAGTAAAAACAAGGGAGCCTTTTGAAAGGGACACAGAAATACATCTGCCCTCTGTTTTGGCACCAACTATAAAACATTTAAAAGAAGATGTATCAAGTAGATGTCTACTCCTCCCAGTTCTCTCTTGGACTTTGCAATCAGATGAAGACTGTGCTTACCTGCAACCAGCTTACACAATATAACAACAGAAACACAATACAAAAAGCTGTGGTAAATTTGAACAGCTATACTGGAACCAATGAGTACTAAGTAGTAAAAAAGCATAGAGTCAAGGGCAACCCGTTTGTAATAAAACATTTGCATCTTCTCATAATACTCTATTTGTGCCCTTAACCAGATAACTTCATTCCAAAGCAAAAAAAAAAGAAAAACAGTCTTCAGGTTAGAACACAGATTAAAAATAAGTCAAACTTTAACAATACAGATTAATCTAGTAAATAAGGTTTAGAACAAAGACACAACCAAAACTAAACAATGAATTATGTTTTGTTAAAGATTAGTTTGGTCACTACAATCTAGGTCTTAAAAGTACAGTTTTAGTTGTATAATTTCAGCATCTTTACCTGAGGTCTTCGTTTTCCCATCATCTATACCAGAAGCCAAACTTTCCATCATGTCAGCTTTTCTCTTATGATATTCAAAGGGCGGCATCCTTCCTCTATCAACTTCTCTCTCCATATTCTTTAGAAACTGCTGCTTGAAGCCACCAGAATTATCCAAGCCATACTGTCTCTGTTAGGGATGAAATGTGCATGATTTAACTCACATTTTTAAAATTCATCTTTTGTGCACGCAGTTTCTCAAAATCACTATCAGTAACTTTGAAAAATGGTGAGACATAAAAACTTCAGAATTCCAAGTATTTTAGAGCTGGTGGCCAAGCTTTATTCCTGAATATGAATGTGGGACTAGGAAAGCCACACCTGGAAGAGCAGACACATCCCTTTGCTCCCTCTTGGTGGAGCCGTTAGCACAGAGGCAGTCTAGCAAGGAGGTAGTAACAGTGGGAAGGGAGTTACCAGGGCTGAGAAACAGGAGACAAAGGGAAGCAGGACCTGGAACAGGTGACAATATTCCAGTAGAGAACAGCCAGGATGCTGAAAGCCTTTGGCACTCTGGCAGGGAAGATGCTCCAGGCTGCACTGCAAGGCAGAGCACTAGAGCTGGGTGGAGCACAGGCAGCAGGTGTGCTGGGAGAGCAGAACAGCAAGCACAGGGAGCAGCCAGCCTCATCCTGAGCCAGCACCACTCAAAGCAGTAAAGCCAAGTAGCTCAAGGCTGTTATGCCCAGCACCTCTGCCAGGATCAGTGTTGCAAAGAGATTGAATTTGCTTCCAACCCATCCCTGCACTATTACCTCAACACAGACTGTGTGACTTGCACAGATCTGACCTGGTAAGGCCATTCCAGGACATTACAATTCCAAGATACTCAACTTCTAAAGGCATAACTGTTTTTAAGTTTACCATTTAGAAACAATATTGTACCTGCAGCTTTTTAAATTCTTCCCTCTCTCGCTTCTCTTCTTCTGATCTCTGCCGTTCATGTTCTTCAGTTTGGAGCTGCTGAGCCAATTCCAGATCTCTAATGTTTCCACCTACCCCAGAATAACATTCCAAAATGAGGAGACTTGGTCAGTAGGTTAGTAATGCTTTCAGGGATCATTTGTTTAAAGATTCCTTTCTAAGAAGACATATGTAAAAACAACTGGGCAATTATTTTAGGAGATGCACCCCACATTATTTTGAGCTATTAGCAACAAACACTGAACAGGACTGACTGCATTCACTCCACCAAGACTCAGACTCTTGGCTCGGACAAAGTTTATGCAGTTACTGTAGCAATTACTTGGCAAATAATGAATGTACCTCTGCCACTGAGAAGACAGCTTTTGTTTACTGTGTTTCACTTCTCTGTTAGCAAGAAGTCACAGTTCCTTTAATACCACACACTTCTTAGCTTCTAGGACCATTGCCAGCAGTCTCACAAGGAAGTGACAAAATTTTACACAGAACCAAAGAGGGAACCTGTTAGCCACGCTATAAAATACAATTAATTTGGGGTTTTTTTTTTAATGCTATGACTAATGAATCAGCAAAGTATTTGCAGAAAAGAATTGAGAAAAAAAATGAAGTTTTCACAAGCTATAAATTCTCAATTCATCACAGTGGAACATGCCATTGTAAACTATTACATGAACCTTCTACAGAGCTAGAAAAACAAATATATAATGCTGCTGTCTTTTAAATATTTTTTGTTTTAAGTTTTTCTTTTGGCTAACCTGCAGTTCATTTAGTTAACAACCATGCATAGACAATGATTCCTTTTAGCAAGGTAATTAAGTAGAGCACTTGGGCAAGCGATAGAACCTAACAAGGTTAACTTCATTGCATGTGTCCAGTTCCCGTTAAATACAGAAACATTTATTTTAAATGTCATGTGAGATTCTATACTACAATATGCAAATATCTGCAAATGCTTTCAACTATTATCAAGCCTGTATCCTTTCATGTACCTTCTGAAAAGTTTTGTTCCTCTAAGTGTAAATCCACATGTTCTTCAAGAATCTGAATGTTTGTACAGGTAAGACTACACATAGGGCATTCATATAGCTGTTCACCATCTCCTGTGTCTGAAAAAGAAATGCAGTTTCTTGATTAATGCAATTCCTGGGGTTTTTTTGTGAGAATCATCCCCTGATATACAGTCTAAGACATACACAGCAGTGAAGGTTGTGTTGCCACTGAAATTCCCCAGTGAAAGGCAGCAAATTCTAAACAGCTGTTACTCCCTTAACTACTTAGTTTGTATCTAAATACACAAAAATTTTAAGGCACATTTTCCATCTTTCAATTAAGTTTTGCCCTATTTAACTTACAGATCACAATTTGCTATGATAATATTTGTACCAAGAAATGCTTAATCCGAAATATCAAACCATTAATAAAAAGATGTGTTCTGCTAACAGAAGAACATTTGCCCATACAAATTTAAATTTCATGTAATAACACAGCAGTTTGTGGGCTGAAAGAATAAAGTAAGAAGTGCTATGATTATTATTTTTTTAGTCTTCCTGCATCTCCTCAAATACATGTTCCTTCTGCAATTTTAGGACTATTATTGACGGTACCACACAGTATAGGTGAAGTTCAAACAGATTTCTGGAGACCATCTAGTCCCTGATAGAATGGTCAAATTAAACTGGGGAAGCTACACAGGGCTTTTGCCAGTAATTTTTTTAATAATTCCAAGTATAGATTCTCCACGAACTTCCCAGAGAGTATTTGGCCACTCTCACAGCAAAAAGAAGTGTTCTTGCATTTAAGCGGCATTCCTCAAAACCTGACATGTGCCTGCTGCTTGTTGTCGTGTCATTGGGAACCACAGACAAGTGCCTGACTCCATCTTCACTGCTCTCGAGTCCCTAGATTTTGCCTGCACCTTCCTAGCTTCACGAAACACAAGAATTGATATCCTGTGTTAGCAGTTTCTGGAAGGCATTTGTCCCAGCTCAATGTTTCTGACTGGGTGGAGGCAAACTTGGTGGTATAGTCATCTAAATTCACCAGCAGCATTTAACATAACACTGCTAACACAGTTTTCTGAAACATGCTAAATACATAAAAACCACAAACACCCTTAATACAGCTATTTTTAAACTAGAAACCGGCATGCAGGCAAGTAAATTATTCAAGCTCTGCATTATTTGCACTCGTGGAAGTAAAATGCTGCTCAGTGCTACGGCCAGGGGTGGGGAGGGTGTGTTGTTGTGGGGTTTTTGGTTAAGAAAAGCGTTTTAATCACAGATTATACGGGGTGGTTGACTGTACTGGCACATTTTGCATCTCAAATCATTATTTATCTATTTAGTCAGTATATATTGCTTGTTACATCACAAATGCAAGTCTTCTAAGGGTACTACCCACTAGCAGAGATGCTCCCTTTCAGTTTCTGAAATCCCAACCAGCTACTTTGCCCAGTTAGTCAAAATAAAATTCTGATCACGTCTAAAATGAAATACAGTATGCAAACACATAACTATTTCCCTTGCTCCAACTTTGTCCCCCCGGCCGGTTCTCCGTTGCCACCCCGATCCCCGCGGTGAGATCCCTCCCTCCCTCCCTCGCTCCCTGCCGCCGCTCACCCGTGCCCGGGGCGCCCAGCAGGTGCCCGTGCCTCGCCCTGACGTGCTCCTCCAGCTGCCGCCCCGCCGCCTCCCCGCAGAAAGGGCACTCGGGCGGCGCCTCGGGGCGGCGGCAGCGCGGCGGGCCCTGCTCCGGGTGGGCCGTCTCCATGTGCCGCCGGAGCTCGTCGCAGCCCGCGGTGGCGGCGGCGCAGAGCGGGCAGCGGGGCTGGCGGCGGCACGGGGACGGGCGCCACCGATGCCGCCC
>VZRM01007011.1:831699-856293 GCA_013397955.1 Grantiella picta
GACGGCGGCGGGCGCCGGGCGTGTCCGCCGCGATGGGTAAGGAGGGAAAGGCGCTGAGAGCCGGCGGGTAGGGGCAGCAGGGGCCGCGCTTCTTGTGGGGCGGGGTCCCCGGTGCAGTCGCGCTCCCCGGCGCAGGCCGGTCTGCCGCTGGCTCCGGCGGGGCATTCCCGCACGGCAGCTCGGTCGGGGCTGGGACGGGGTGTCCGCTTCCTCGGGCAAGCGGGATCTGCCGTCCCCCCCTTCCCTGCCCTATTGCTGATGGAGGGGACTTTCCATCCCTTCTGCTGGGGACGTGGGTGAAGAGCTGCGCTCCTCGCGGTGTGTCGCCTGGGTGGCTGGCGGCTGTCCGGCCTCTCGGGCTGACGGCTCAGCCTGTCCGGGCGCTCTCGGACTGGGCAGTCGTTGCGGGCAGGGCCGGTGCGGAGCCTGTGGGCAGCGTCGGGCCGGGGAGGGGGCGGAGGGACAGCGAGGCGCCGTGTTTGGGGAGCCTTGTGGAGACAAGAAAGAGGAGGAAAAAAAAGTAGTGTGATAGGTCTTAGACTATGTACAACAAGTGGGCGCAATGCAGGATGTGGTGGGTGGAGGGATTTGGTGTTAAAACGGGTGTAGTTTTGTAGCACAGCAGTGCAGGCTTGCTTGGATCTAGATGCAGGAGGTGTGAAACCAGGGACTGCCAGTCTTCTTGCCCTTATGATGTCTATATCAAAAGCCTTGTGGGGAGGGAGTGAAGCTATAAATTTCTAAGCTTTTCTTTTTAAAAACAGTTTTGATGAGACCTGCCTTCCAGTTGACCTTTTGTAACTCTGTACAGAGCTGGTGACTGGGTTACTTTGAATGTGCACTTCTCTTGTTCAGTCCATTTCTTGGCCTGACAGTTTCATTGGCACAACTAAATTAGCAAGGCATGAGCGATTAAGAAAGGGATGGTGTACTAGGACTAGATAAGCCAGTAACATTGTTGGGAAAATAAAGTTACATGACTACTGCTAGAAATTTGCCTTAGACAGTGCCGCACTTAGCATTGCAGTGCAGAGATGTCAGCAGTTTACTTAGGTTCTTGTGAAGCAAATACTGGGGTGAAACAGGCAGCTGAGTTCTTGGAGTATCATCTTGATATCAGCGTAAGTCTGCAGTCTGTTTTCCTCTCATACCTTGTGTTTATTGCTTAGCAGTCCTTGGTACTGCTGATTAAAAAAAAAAAAAACAAACAAAAACCCCAAATCTGAAAACAAATTGTCTCAGTATGGAAGTTGCTTGACAATTGTGCACAGCTCAAGAGCTGTAGTTTACATATTTTTGCCTTGTAGAAGAATTCCAAACAAGTGATAGTTTGTGTAGAGTCTTGGATCATGTTTTTAGCAGCTGTTTCTCAGATGAAGGCTACAGTTCTAGCTTTAAAAAAAAAAAAAGGCACCATGCTATTAACAACCTTTTCCACTCAGTTTGATCATTCTGGTGACAGAATCATGAGCTATCACTTTTATCTTTCCACAACTGATATACCTAAAATGACAGTCAGATTCTGATCCTCTAAATCCATTGAAAGAGCTGGTATTGGAGTGAGTCAATAATTTTGTTAGTTTAAAATGGAAAAGGGTATGCCTGTCCAGGTTAAATTCTTTTTCTGCACACAGTTTAGAAGAAAAAGCGTAATCCTTAGATTCTGTAATGTTTGTGAGATAGTGAAAGTAAAACAATGCCATAAGGTATTAAATGAAGCAATAATTACTGCAGGTTTTTTTCCTCAGGTTTGTCCTTATTTGTAATACATTTAATGTCATCTGTATGAGAGGAGGAAGGAAATTGCTTTGCTCGCTTGCTGACAGAATCAAAATTTAGTAGCATAATATTTTTGCCTTTTGTTTTTCAGGTTGCTTGTAAGATGCAACGTTTCTTTTTACAGTATCTTATGTCCTTTAGTGATATATCTGATCCTTGAGATGAACTGTAGTTTAATCTGCAGTTCAGGAATGCCTATCTGTGCATAGATTTTTCTATGATTTCTATATTAAAGATTTTTGTTGATGAACTGGGTATTGCAAACAGATGCAGGAATATATAGCAGCTGCTGTAGATATTTTCGTAGTACAAGAAATGGCAGGTTTGGCCTTTTGGAGTAATTTTTCTTTTTTTTTCAATAGACAACATGGCAAGCCCGGGTAAAGATAACTTCAGAATGAAAAGCTACAAGAATAATGCACTTAATCCCCAAGAAATGCGCAGGAGAAGGGAGGAGGAAGGAATCCAGCTTCGGAAGCAGAAAAGAGAAGAGCAGGTAAGCATCTTGGTGAGCTGTCAACTGTTCAGTGCTTGTGGAGCTATATTCAGGGACCTGAAAAGACTTGAGCAGACTCATCCTGTGGAGTCGAATCCAGGAGTGCCAGGTTGAATGTCTGTTTTCTTTGGAATTGTGGGAAGCACCAGGCACCTCTCAATAGGATCATAAAAAAATGAACAGAAGCCCTTTTAAGTTACTGGGGCACGTAGAGTAGAGAGCCATGACTTTTAACTTCAGTCTATAGTCTAGGTTTAAACATGTGAGACTAGACTGAAAGAACATTCATATTTCAAGTAAGTATTTGAAACCTTGCATTCTCTTCTAGAGTTTGGGTCAAAGCTTTGCTGTTCGAAGGAAGAGGATTATTTTCATCTTTGATGCTATGCTTCAAATTGCCCAAGAGCTCATCTGCATTAACTTAGTAAAGTGGCTACCAGTTAGTGTCCCTGAACTGTTATATAAACATTTGCAGTTGTTCTCATTGAATTTTTAGTGATCAGAGTGCATGGAACATTATATAATTTAATAGTTTGTGATAGTTCTTTTCTCAAAATGCTTAGTAGTTTCTTGCCGGGAGGGTAAGGAATGTAGTTTGTTTTTCTGGTTGGTCTAAAAAAGGAAGAGTTTGTCTCACACAACCTAGAGAGTGTCCCAGGCTCTGATCTACAGTCTGCTTCTAGGTGGGAATGCTTCTACTGAGAAAGTGGTGCATGGAAAAAGAATATCAATTGTTTGGGCTAGAGGGGTAAGAGTCAGAAGTGGTATAGTACTGGAGCACTTAACTTGTGAATGGGTAACTGCATAGCAGTTCCTGCTGAAAGTTTTGTTTACATATTTTGTAGTAAATGCTCCCTAGATAAATTATGAAAATAATGGGTGTTTCCTCTCCCATGCTGGCTCTTGTAACAATGAGACTACTATTATGCTCTCCTTGATCTTAGTTTGTTGGACTGGTGTTTTTCAGCTCTTCCAGAACTGGGGAGAATGAGTTTATGTGGGGAGATGAGACTGCTTATGCTCCAGAAGAAATTGTAACTGGTAGATAGACCAAAATAAGTTTTTACTTTTCAACCAAGAGTTTCTGTGTCCTTGTTGAGTGCTAGAAAAAATGGCTGGTCTTCCAAAAGTGGCATGTTGTTTCTTCTTCTTTTGTGGTTTTAAGCAGAATTAAGCCTCATTTGCATTCACAATGCCGTTGTTGTTTTGTGTCTAGAATTATGCCCAATCCCTAAGTGTGTCGAGCAAGGGGAGAGAATGCCTTGATTTAGGTTCCTGTTGAAATAGAGCTGCATGTAAATATGGAGTTGTGGACATGTACAACAGCAGCAACCTAGGTCTGGAGACACCTAGAGAGACAAGACCTTCAGGGTTTAGTAGGTGGTTTCATTATTATGCTTACAGGTGAAATCTTAGTCAGTGGACCGAGGGTCTATAATTTCTTTTTAAAAGTACAAATGTAATATTCTTAGAATTGTTAGGTAGATTAGTTGTAAGTGTAGTACTGGAATAAAGATAAAAATTTAGGTTTGGGTTTTAGAAGTGAACAGGTCAAAGTGAATGTTTTGTCTTGCTTGTATGCCAGAAAATGAAGGGGCACTCATTGAACATAGTTTATTGAATACTGCAGTGCTGGTATGTATTCTGAGCATAGGCAGTGCATGCAGCCAGTTGTAAAGCGATTTTTGCACATAGAGAATGTTAGAATAGTTAGAAAGTTCACCTTGAAGCTACACTATTTTTTTCTCTTCTATATAAAAATAATGTTTCTGGTTTAATCTTTCTTCAACTGGGTATGAAATACAGGTGCTTCTTAGTAGTCTTTTGTAGAAGGAAGGAATGCAGTGTGCTGAAACACAAACGTTGCCTATGTGTTGATGATTTTAAGCCTATAAACTAAGAAAGTGGAAAGTTGCTTGTTGAATGCTATTTCTTGCTTGGAACGAATGGTAATTATAAGGGATAAAAGACTAAAAGCAAAAACATCTGTATCTTCTTTTCCTTGTGGAAAAATTTATGGATCTTTATAATGAATAAGAATTTAGTTTTAAATGTCTATCTGAAGCGCTGCTGTGCGGTTTATCAAGATATAGATATGGTAGATATGTTTTTCTCCTTTATTATCTAAAAATTATCTAAAAGTTATCTAAACTTTTGTATAGAATTCCTCTTGCATGGATGAATAGGAAGGTGTGTAGTCAAAATTCCTTTTCTGGTATTGGTGACAATATTTCATCAAGTGTATTTCATCAGTACCCATGCTTTGGTAAGTTCTAATATCTCCCAAAAATTTCTCCTTTGTTCAGTTGTTTAAACGCCGAAACGTTTCTCTACCGGGGAATGAAGAATCTATGGTAGAAAGCCCAATTCAGGACCCTGACATCAGCTCTACTGTACCTATTCCAGAGGTAAATTGTTTAGAGTGTCCTTAGAATGTTATCTGTTAGTGTGCATAGTACTACACATAAGAAATCCTCCTTGCATTTTTAGGAAGAAGTTATTACCGTAGATATGGTGCAGATGATTTTTTCGGATGATCCCGATCAACAACTCACAGCAACTCAGAAATTCAGAAAATTGCTATCTAAAGGTAGGTAAACATTGCCTGTTTTTTCTATTTGCTTCCTTCTGTGTTATTATGAATTACACTTAGAGTCAGTTATGCTCTAGTTATGTTCTATTTTAAAATAGAGCTTGCAGAAACTTCTAGTTCTGTTCATAAAGAAACTCTGCCAAATCCCTTCTGACTTAATGGCTAAATAACCAAAATCTTCATTATTTTAATGTTAAGTCTTTCAGACAAAGTAAAAAAACTAGGACATTTGGACTAAGGTGTCCAGGGCAGTAACTAACTGCACACCAACATACTTAGAGTAATTGTTGCAGTGATTCAGCTTCTCATTCTCATTCTGTACTCAAGGGGAAAAAAATTACATGGCTGGCAAAGAAGAATTGTAACTTGTTTTTGTTGGGAGTATGAAACATGTAATCTTAAGTTGAGCCTAGGATGGGTATAGCATGATAGGTAAAGGTGTGCTTGGTCTTTTACAATAGTATCCAGTCATAATTGCTTTTGCACCCACCTGAGCTATTGGTTGAAGGAACAGTGTTTTGTGATGTGTTACTAACGTGCCATGGATAATAGCATATATTACTGTTATTATATGTAATAGAGTGTTTACTAAATTGTAGCACTTCACAGAAAGGTTCCTGCAGTCTTCTCAAGTGAAAAGTTTGTAACTCCTTCATTTGAAAATAAAATGATTGAATGAAATTATGATAAGAACTGCAAATCATATTCATGTTTTTTGTCATACTGAAAAAGTAATTTATTTGGTCTTTTTACACAGAGATCTTTGTTTTTATTCCCTAGAGCCTAATCCACCTATAGATGAAGTCATACAGAAACCAGGAGTAGTACAGAGATTTGTGAAATTTCTAGAGAGGAGTGAAAATTACACTCTGCAAGTGAGTTTGGCTTGTACTGATTGGGGTTTGGAATGGGATTAGAAACCTTCCAAAAGAGCTTTGGAAGGCACGTGTTTTGTTTAGTGGAGTTTTTTAGTAACCAAATATAATTATTTTTCACCACTGAAGCCACATGTTCTCGTTATTGCTCCTAAAAATGTGACTCGACTTTGTGGATTTCATAGTAGTTGTTAGGGTCATGTATTCAGCTGGACAAAAACTTGGGTACTGAAAGCAGAAGGTGTTCAAGAGGATTTGTGGAGTGGTATATTAAGATCATCAGCAATGATGTGTGAGCAGAATCTCTCTCGTTAGTGTTGAGTATACTGTAGTACTTTTCAGCGGAAATCTTAGAAAATAAAAAAATGCAGGAAACTGAAGGGGTTGTTTGAAACCCTTTTAGAAAATCTTTAAGAAATATCTAATTAGCGGTAGGAGTAACTAGTTCTGTCTAACCCCACCATGGGAATAGCACTTGGGCCTTGTGGACATTCATACCGGAAGAATCAACTTAATATTGAGTAAATTAAACATATTTGTACTGGTTAATAGTGATTTGCAATCTTTCTTAGTGCTGTAGACCAAAACCTAAAAATAATGTTGTTGTTGAAGATTCTGGCTAAATAGAGATTTTGTTCATGCGAAGTTGTAATTAAGTTGCCAAATGTTGTTTTATTGTATAGAGAGTGGTGTAATAATAGTCACTGCATTTCAGTGGAAAGGAAAAAATGTAGGAAAACTAACTTTTGAAATTCCTATGTCAAACTTCACGTCGTGATTTTAAGTTTTACTCCTGAGTGGTGTAACATGGCTGTCTTTGTGTTCCTCAACAGTTTGAAGCAGCTTGGGCTTTGACAAACATAGCATCTGGAACTTTCTTACACACCAAAGTTGTAATTGAAACTGGAGCTGTTCCCATTTTTATTAAGTTGCTTAGTTCAGAGCATGAAGATGTACAGGAGCAGGTAACTATCTTCTTGAGGGGTTTTAAAACTACTTAAAATTCATTTATTAATGTCTTCTTTGGGGTGTGTGGGGTTAGAGAGGCCTTGTGCCTCATTTGCCTGCCAGCTGGTTGATCTGCCTCCGGGAAGACAAAAATTTAGTCACTGTGTTTTTTCCCTCATGGATTTTTTTCTCTATTCTGTAATATTTGCTGTAAAAAGCGTAGATTATCTGTAAAAGTTAATTTGCAAGCATTTATAAATTCACTTGGATGCTTTGCTTTTTTAGGCAGTGTGGGCTCTTGGGAACATTGCTGGTGATAATGCAGAATGCAGAGACTTTGTTTTGAACTGTGGAATATTGCCACCTCTCTTGGAGTAAGTATTATAAACTAATACTATGATATATTGTACATGTATAGATAAATGTAAACTTCAACTTAGAATTTATTTGGAAATAATACAAGCTTTTTTTTTCATTGAGAATCGTAGCGATATAATTAAAAAGAGGCAATCTAATGTTTTGGATTACATGAGCTTCATGCATATTTTTAATTAATTAGTCCATGACTGGAAGCTTTTCAGTGTTTGCAAAAGGATAGAAGTGTAATTTCACAGGTATGAAATTTCTGTATTGTGCAAACTCTGTGTTACCAGATTTCCGGATGTATAGGGTGGGAGACATGATTTAATTCCCACTTGTATTTGTATGATTCCATCTGCCTGGCAATAGACTGTTTTCTCCACTTTTGACCAGTAGCTCCAAGCTCTTGTCTTCCTATTTATCCATTTGCTTGTTGAGATGAACTGACAGAATAGTTTTTACATGAGCTGTGTTGCACTAGAAGATTTCTCTTCACTAGGAATACCCTGTTAGCATTTACTATGTGCTTACCATCATATTTTCAACACAGGGAAAAATTTACACAACAGAAATGTTGTTCAGTTTATTACGTCTTAAAGTAATAAACTTACTTCAAATGTTTGTAAAATAGCTTAGAATAGCAGATTACCTTCACCAAGGGTTTAAAGAATTAACATTTTAGACGTTTTGGTATGTATCTGAAAGTGAATCTGATTTTTCAGGTGTTGAATCTTTTATGTTCTGTTTGGCAAAAACAGAAGTAGTGTGTTAATTTTTTTATATGAACTTCAAAGTTCTAACTGTTTTATGGAACTATTTTTATCATTATAAATTGCATTCTCTGAATGAAAACATCAAAGTTCATTCAAAGGAGGGTTGCATCTCCTAACCCCTTCTAAAGACCCTCAGAAAAGTTTAGTTGAATGATTTTTTATATAAGCAATAGTTTACTTTACACGCATATATGTGATTTGGGAATGAGACATCCATGCAAAATAATCTACTCAGATTCAGTTGATTTTAAGAAAATAGTTGCAGCATGTAAGCTGTGAAGAAAAATAAATTTAAACTAGTGACCAATAATAGAATTTCTCTTCCTGATTTAATGTTCTGTTGGTAACAGTAGACATAAAATTACCTAAAATTCACTAAGAGATTACTTTCGTTGTTATTGTTGTCTCTCTTGCACAGATTGTTAACAAATTCAAATCGTCTCACAACAACTAGAAATGCAGTCTGGGCTCTCTCAAATCTTTGTAGAGGAAAGAACCCACCTCCAGACTTCAGTAAGGTATAATAAAGTAATAATTTTGAGAAGTTGGAAAGCTAAAGAATACTTATGTTTGTAATATTTTATAAAAAACAGAATCTTTGGATATAGACATATTTTATGTTTTTAATGTCATCATACAGTCTTGTCCATCAGTTGTATCTGTGAAAAATCACCTGCTTTGGCATCTATCAGCAATAAAATCACATCACTTAAAAACTTGAGACTATAGTCTGATGCAAATAGTCATACACTGGTGTGAAGTGATAGACGAATTATACATTCAACACTAAACCATTTGGAGCTGTCTTTTCTCCAGAACTGTTACAGAGAATGTGAGTTATAGTTGAAGCTTCCTACATTTTTTTTTTTTTTGCTCTGTGATTGTGAGTGCATGCTGCATGAATAAAATTTTGAGTTTCCTGCTCTGTCAGATGCAGTTAAATCAGATTGATGACAGAGAGAGCCTATATGGTCTCCCGTTTTTTTTCTTCTTCTCTCTAGTGGCTATAAAGATTGTAGAGACTAGTGGGAGTTTTAGCTTCTTATTTTCAATGTGAAAATTTCTGGTGAGGTTAATAACTTTAAAAGAGCTGAACGTTGGGTATCTTGATAGAAGAGACTGAGGTTAAATGATCATTAATCCGTAGAGAGTTTACCTCATGAGTTAGTAATTACTGTTATTGTTACTTTCTAATTCTTGAAGAAATAATAACAAAAAGGGGGGATTTCTGATGTCAGTTATTTGATCACTTCACAATTATTCTGTGTAAGTTATATCTTTTAGTAGTGTTTTGTTCTGGTAGTGAAAAAACAAAGTTTTTTGCTGCTTGAATATAAAACCTCACAGTAAAAGGATGCCCTTTTTTAGGCAGCTGCTAATAGAAATAGGTCCTCTGCTTTTTGCCCTTTGCAATAGCAGCAGTTGGACACGTAACGGGCTGAATTTGTGTAACCCATGTAAGGTAAAGAATTAAGTTCTACAAAGAATATGAAATTCCCAGGCTGTACAGCAGAAACCTGTCAGATTCCAAATGATGTTAAATAATAACGTTCCACATTTGGCTCTATGGAAGCTACAGAGATTAAGGCCAGAGGGTACAGCAGCATTGAGAACTGAAATGAGACATTGCTTGTTTCACCAGTTCAGTGAATGTTGGGTGCTCTGTGAGTTACTCCAAGTTGGTTATTACAAATAACTGCCAGTACTTCTACAAAGCCAGCAATAAAAAAAACCCTTTATTACTTTGAGACTCTTTCTCCCTGAATGATTAAAAAAGTGTCAGTAATTCCTGATCATCTGGTTTACCTGTAAAAGCAGATGGTTTTTGTTTAAGATGAACAATTATATACTTAGGAGAGTATGTCTCAATAAATATGCTGTGAATCAGAATTTATCCAATCTGCTGGTTTGAATTGGATATCTAGTTTATTCAGAAAGTGTTCCACCTGGGTCCTTATTCATTAATGGCCTCGTGTACTTGGGCAGTTAATGGTTTTGCACATTTATGCCTTTGCAGAGTGTTCGCTGAAACTTGACAAGTACAGAACACCTAATTTTATGCAATATTTTTCTTTAATCTAGGTTGCTCCTTGCTTAAATGTTTTATCAAGACTGTTGTTTAGCAGTGATCCGGATGTATTAGCAGATGCTTGCTGGGCCCTCTCTTACCTTTCAGATGGTCCCGATGATAAAATTCAAGCTGTTATTGATTCTGGAGTGTGTCGAAGATTGGTAGAGCTGCTTATGTAAGTCTTCTTTTCACCGAATAAATGTCTTAGAGTACCGTTAATATTAAAATTGAGCTGTGTTTTTTCACCTGAAGTCTTAATTTATTTTTGTGAAAAGTTATAAACATGAATTCAGTCTGAAATCTTTGAAGCTGCTTGCTAGGTTGCTCAGCTCCTGGAATTATTTCTGTCATTGACAGTTTTCTTTAAAGTATTCCTTTATATCCTTTAAAATTTAATGTGGGTTTCTTATACATGAAGGGATAGAAAGGTGAAGAGTGAAGACCAATCTTGAATTGTAAATTAATTTATCTTTTTTTTTTTTTTNNNNTTTTTTTATTTCACTGTTGTATTTTCCTTTCTAGGACATGTAGTTTTTATACAAGCAGTTCTTGGACTCAACAAAGTCCAGAGGCAGACTAGAGCCACTCTTGAATTGTTCCAATATATTTGGGTTTTGGTTCATTATTTGCCTGGAAAGGGAGACTAAATCCCTGTGTTCACATGGGTCTGCAGAGTAGGTCAGGGATAGTAGTTCCCAGCACTGAAAGCTCAGCACAGTTCCCTGTGAAAAGCTCATTATTGTATCTGTCAGGAGAGGGTAAGGTTGCTTTCTATTCCATAGAAGCTCTAGGACAACTGAGTAATTTCCTTCCCCCACTCATCAGCTAGCTGAATATGGACTTCATATACTGGCTTCTAGGATTATTGACTCACAAAAGGGGGAATTTCACTTAGAAAACCTATTAAGCTTTAGTATACACCTCATAACACCCACTCTGGTTCTGTGGATATTGAATGACGCATGTTCCAGTATCATGTTTAATAATACTTGAGCTGGGCAAAAGGGATCTGCTGGACAGATTGCTCTAGGTTATGTTGTTCCATAGAGGTGCCCAGTCTTTGAATCAGCAATTCAGTTGTGGGCTTGCAGTTGTCAAATTTGGCTAAACAGGGGGAAAGCGCAGTAAGTAATACAGTGTTTTTGATAACTAAAAATTTAGCACCTGAAGTAAACCATTGTTTGCTGAAAATGCAAAATTATACTTTAACACTTGGTAATATCAAGCAATATAATATTTGTCTCCAGGCATAATGATTACAAGGTGGTATCCCCTGCATTAAGAGCAGTTGGAAATATTGTTACTGGGGATGATATCCAAACACAGGTAAGACTAGTTGATTTAAGAAAAATTATTTGGCATGACAGGATTTTGTAAAAACTTTGACAAAATACATGTCCAGTACAGGTATCTGCATATGTCACTGAAAGAGGCTTTATAGAAGTCTATGTTGTTGATTTGACAGTTCAGGCTGCTGTTTTAAACAGTAAGTTAGTGCAAGAATGAACTGGGTTTTTTTTTACAGCGTTATCTGTAGCAGATTGCTTCGTTTCTGTATGGTACTTCGACTGTTGCTTCTCATTTTTGATTTTTTTTCCCCGTCCTTACAGGGGGTTCAGTTATTTATTATGGTTCCCCTTTTTTCAGTCTTAAAGGCGGTCAAGGTTTTCACTTCTAAGCTATGCTTGTACTTGACTTGTCCATGAATTTTTACGTATTTAATTACTGATGTGATTTATTCTAAAGATTTATTAATTTTAGGCAATGGAATTGGTTTTGAAGCAATGCAGGAAATAGCAAGACAGGTCCTCCTTTAAAAAGAATTGTGTCTAAAAGGCTGACAGAACTAGTGTAAAGAGAACATAAGGAAAAGTGCTAATTGCGTAATTTGTGAGCTCTAGAGGAGGGGATTTTGCTAAGGAATTAAATAGAAGACTTGGTTTTTTAAAAAAATGAGCAAATAACTATACAAATTAGATACACACTTGTCAGTTATTCTGACTTATTCATATTTTAGCCTTAGGCAGCCTTACTTAGTCTTGCTGTTGTCAGTCTTTTGGTCTGAACTTGATTGAAAGTAGAGTCTTTCAAATTGCTGGATTGTCCAGTCAGACTCTACAGCACTGAACACTTTAATTTTGCAGGATGTTATCTATGGCACGTCACATAATAAAAATGTGTTGCAAAATCTTTTGAAGTCCTCTGTAAAATGCTTTTATATTTTTTATATATATGTATGTTGTGTAAGGCAATATATAGATATATTGTACTACCCAATTTTCAAATTTTAAATTATTTTAGGTGATTCTAAACTGCTCTGCATTACCGTGTCTCTTGCACTTGCTTAGTAGTCCCAAGGAATCTATTAGAAAAGAAGCATGCTGGACTGTTTCTAATATAACTGCAGGAAACAGAGCTCAGATTCAGGTAAAGCCTGGGAGTTTGTTATTTCATTGGTTTTGTTTTCATTTTACTACTTTACTTGATTTTCCTTCACAAGGACATGTAAAATCATACTGCACTGACTATTATTTGTTTTAGTCCTAATTGTCTATAATTTTACCTAACCTAAATGTTTTCTTCTAAATTTTGAAGTATTATTTGAAATAAAAATAACTGTCACATCACAATTTGTACTACAAATTTGTCCAGAGAAAAGTAAACCAGTTCGGAAATGCTGAACATTTCACTTGGATAAAAAAACAGCATTATGTCATCAGTGCTGATTTGTATTCTTTTACATCCTGATTATTGTTCCAAGTATCCAGAGCTACCTAAAAAAATGTTCTGGTTAATAAAAATGAGAATTCCGATTCAGAATACATGTTTCAATATTTTTTTTTTTGCATATTACTTCAGTCAGAGATTAATTTACTTCTTGATGTAATTTAAAACATGTAATAAAGTTTCCAGTTACAGACATAGTCTCTTGATGGAGACCACAGACCTCAATAAAATGGAAAATTTTGTTCCAAGGCTCGATCTTCAGTTCAAAAACTCAGGATGTGTTTTATAATTCTGAAATGGGCAACCAGAAATAGAGAAATAAAAAAACCAAGGTATTCTGATGGCTGCTGCAGTGCAAGGTTGGAATAGTTCTGAATTGCAGTTTAGCACTTCTAGTTTCTGTGGCACCTTGTATACAAAATATTCTTTGCTTTGGTATCAGCAGGCATCACTAATTCTTGTAGTTAAGGTTATTAATATTCTGAAAATTAATTATTGTAAAATGTTACAATTTCATCTCTTAGGCTGTTATAGATGCAAATATTTTTCCAATATTGATTGAAATTCTTCAGAAAGCTGAATTTCGCACCAGAAAAGAAGCAGCATGGGCAATAACTAATGCAACATCAGGAGGAACCCCTGAACAGATCAGGTAAATTTGTGTATGTTAACTATTTTCCTAAGGATCATTTCTGCATTTAAATTTGACAGTCATAGCAACAAAATCCTAAACATAGTCTCAATTCCTTGAAACTCTATAGAAGAACTAAATGTAGAAATAAAGAAGAATCAGAGAAGTTTATGCAGCAAACTTGATCATTACTGCTTTGTTTCAATGGTATTGCACCTAAAGCTTTCACAGGCTTATCTTCCAGAACTTATACTACATTGTTAAACACAATTGAAACAGTTGATGAAAAATTTCAGTGTTTGAAAATGGAAAACTTTGGGGAGGTTGTTAAGAAAACTTGTGCAGTGGGATTGTTCATTTGTGGACAGACTTCAGGGATTTTAGTAGTTTCTTCATGTATTTTAAACTCGCTGTCAGTTATTACTTTAAAGCAGATATCTAAACTCCTTTTTCAGAACTGAGTTTGATTAAAATTTTACTGTCAGTAGCTATTTATGTGCTGCAAAGATAGGACTTCCAGAATTGCTATAATAAAATACTCTCTGGTGTCTCTGAATACTGTCCGAGTAATGATCCCTTTGAATCAGTAGCTGATAAATTGATTTATAAATTACTGTAGTATTTGGAAGCCAGAACTGAAAGTGATGTGATGATTTTTCCAGCATATTTGGGAGATCTGTTGCAATAAGCACATGCTTATTTATTTAAAATGTAAATAATCCTGGTTTTCTTAAAACCACTAAGTGTTACCAGAGCTAAGGACAGTATTTTTTAATATATTTTTATTGCTTATGTAGTGTGACATTTTAAAATCTAGCATTTAAAAATAAATTTTAATTCAGGGTCTTCAAATAGTAGATGTGCGTATAATACCATTTCAATAGCTTCTCATTAAAAATAGAGTTGTATTATTGGTGTCATGAAGTTTTAGACCTCCTAATGTCCTCAGGGTACTACTGTCTAACTGCAGGCTAGTTTTAAACCACTGAATTAAATTATATGTAGAGAAAATTGCGGTCTTCATTTTACTTACATACTAGAAGCAAGGACACAGTTATGACTTGCAAAAGTTCATACACCATTCTTTTCAAAATTGGAAAAAGGAATGGGATACTCAGAATCCCAGTATTTTTGTCTTTACAATTACAAATCCTTCTTTTTGTAGTAGGTAACGCTGTCATCTGAATGGACTGCTAGTGTGGACTGTGTTAGCACAGAACAGTGTCCCATGTTCTTACCTGTATCTAATGTGTTTACTTGATATTTTTACCACACAAAATTTTAACTTCCTGAGAAAAGAACTTCCTGCTAAAATTTTTTTCTTTTATATTCAGTTAAACCCACCTGAAAATTATAAGTGAAAAGAAGTTAAAAAGACTACAGATTTCACACTCCAATTAGGAACATACACATTAATTTTTTTTATTAGGATAAGTTGTAGTATTATTTCATTTTGTGGTGTTTCTCTTCATGTTGTTGCATGTTTTAGAAATTTGTTTCAGCTACTTTTCTTAGGAAAATAAGTACCAATAGCAGTAAACTGGTATGTCAGAACACATGTGCTGGATTATCAGTTCTTATTTTCCCTCTCCTCTTTTTTTCTTCTATTATAAAGGTATTTGGTAGCACTGGGTTGTACCAAGCCTCTTTGTGACCTCCTGACTGTGATGGATTCAAAAATAGTACAGGTGGCTTTAAATGGACTTGAAAACATTCTGCGTCTTGGAGAACAAGAGTCAAAGCAAAATGGAATTGGCATTAATCCTTATTGTGCCCTCATAGAGGAAGCATATGGTAAGAAAATACTTCTTGTAAAACTGCATACCTGAACTGCCTTATTCTAGGCTGTGGAAACAAAACCATTGTGACTCATTTTGAAATTTGCAGCTAAGTTTTAATATAAGAATTACTCCAAGCATAAGTAGACATAAAGTATCGCAAATTAAGTAATGTTACATTGTAGGGAAGAGTGGTTAAATGCAAAAAATGTCCGGGTGTTTATCTGCAGTCAATGTCCCTCGAGAGAAACATTTGCAGAGGGGTTTAACACAGATGTTCTAAACTATTGGAACCATGCTTTGCTAAAGTTTGTCAGCCATTCCTAAATACAGTTTTTATTACTCTAATACATAGTCCTATCTGATACAGTTTCATTACCAACAGTGATGTAAGATCAGGAATTTTTTAATTGATCCCAAGGTTGGATCACTTTTTAATATAGTAAATACCAGTTATAGCACAATCAATTTCAGATCATAAAACTATATAAGTTTTTACTTTTGCAAGTATTTGGTTTAGCTTCTTATAAAAATTCTTGAATTAAACCACTGTATAGAGGCATACTATGAAAACTAATTTGTGGAATTTCTGGACTGGATGCTTTTAACTGGATGCTGGATGACTGGATGCTTTTGATTTAACAAAATTAGTGTTACAATTGTCTTTTAATGAAAGACAATTTTTTAATGAAACTGGCATTCTTTATGGAGAGTTATCTTTTTTGTAGCTTTAACAAAACAAAATTGGCAGACATTTGAATTTCAGAAACTGCTGGTATCAGTTCTAATTGACCACATTACATCTGATCAGATGGTACTAACTTTTCTGTAAAGCAGTCTTTAAATCTGAACTCCATTACAGAGTTTAATTTTTTTAATCAAGTGCATACTTGAAGAACTTTGCCATTAAATGCGTAAGAGGAATAAGTACTGAAGACCTTACTGGAATTTTTTGTGTTCCAGATTTTCTGTCCATTCATAATTTTAATATGAGTTGACTCTCTAGTTGCTCTCTTTTCCATCAGTATTGTAGTTTCAAGTAAGGAAAACAGCTGATTATATCACCCTCATTGCTTTGGCCACTGCAGTCACCAGAAGGATTCATATGAGCTTTTTCTAATCCAACTTTAGTGAAAATTACACTATCCTATAAAGCTAAACAGGAGTTTTGTATCAACCTAACTGACTGCCTAGCACTTAATTCTGCCAACAGAGCTAAGGTTATGTCCTCTAGTTTTAAAAATGGTAAAGTTTTTGAAAGATAATATCTTTAAATCTTACAATTAAATTTGCAAAAAGATACCAGACTGTGCCCAGTGATGACTCCATGAGTGGAAATTAGAAATTAGAGCTGGGGAAGACTGAAAGAGTAGAAGAACAGGAATTGGGATATTATTTTAATTGAAATCCTTCTAGGATAGTTTTAAAATGAGTTTAGGCAGCAGAAAATGAAGACTAGAAATACATGGGTTAGGAAATAAGGAACCTGTGATACTGAATTAATTGAGGTGACTTGGGATTGTATTTTTCTGTCTTAAGAAGTACCACTCTACTATAAGCTGTTTCCATTTGAATTCGTCATTCATTTAAGCAACTAGTTTTTTGAAAATGTTCTATTTTGAATTTAGGACTTGATAAAATTGAATTTCTTCAGAGGCACGAAAACCAAGAAATCTACCAAAAGGCTTTTGAACTCATAGAGCATTACTTTGGTGTTGAAGAAGAGGACTCTAGTATTGCACCTCAGGTGGATGAAAATCAGCAGCAGTTTGTGTTTCAACAGCAGGAGGCTCCAATGGAGGGGTTCCAGCTCTAAACTATTGAAGTGAATACAAGTATAAAATTTAAACACTTGTACGGTTTGGGTTTTGTTTTTTTTCTCAGAGGTCTTTTCTGTATGGCCAAAGTTAGAGGAAAAGCTGAATATGTTCTGCAGAAATAGATGAAGAAGCAGCTCATGCACTTTTATATATTGTGTTAGAGACAACTGTTCTCTGTTTTTATTTGTGTTCTTCATTTTCTCTTATGTACAGAAAACAACTGTGAGTAATCATGTCTAAAAGCATTAAATGTGATTTAACAAGAACTGTTTAGCTAAGACTTGGTAGGATTTTAGGTAGTAGTTCTGAGTTTTTCATGTAGTCTCAAACTTCATATCAAGCAATACAGTTACTGACAGTTGAATTTGTGGCAGTAGGCTTGACTTGCCCAGTCTCTATCAAATCTACCTCTTGTATTGAAGCAGAAACATTGCTTCAGAACTAAGGCATGAAATAAAGATGAGCTTGTAAGAAGCTGAATTGGAATGTGAAAAATATTTATTTAAATTGTGAAACTTTTATGCATTACTTACTTTACAACACACTGTTGGAATTTATTTATAAAATGTATTTAAAGACAAAATAGATATACATATATAATGCTAATTACCTAATGTAATATTGAATATATGAAAAAGATTTTTCTGAATTATGTGGGAAGACCATTTCAGAGGTTTTCAAATTGGAATCAGCAGAGACCTTGCTGGTCATTTGGTGTTGGCTCTGTAATGAAAGCTGCTAAATGGCATTACAAGTCAGCCACAACTGCAGTATTTTGCAGTGGAAGCAGCCGCTGCAGTTACCACAAGAAAGCTGCAATTGGGAATGACAGAGAGGGTGATTTGCACAGATCATCAAGCTGATGTTTTACAGCTGTCTTCTGTCATGTGGTAACGCCACTTTAGTTTGAGAAACATTACAATGTTTGCCTTTTAGTACAATAGCTTCTTAGTTTAGACAGTAGGTGTTGTTTTTTGACCAAGTATGCTACTGCCACGTAGGTTAATGAATTCAGTTTGCTTTCGGTGAGACAATAGAAATACTGCCGTGAAGAATGAATAGTGAATCACTCCAGTTGAAGGAAAAGCTTGTTGTATTGTAAATAGCATTAAGTATGTGGACACCAAAACTAACTAGAAGTTATTGTCATCTAAATATTTAGGCTCTACAATATACAGTGTTTGCTGTTAAACACTAAAAGAAATAGAATTCTGATATTTACGTTAACAGTTTTGAGTACAGAAAAATGTATGCTCTGCTTTGACTTGCATTTAAGTAGTGTTTCTGGTGTATTAGTAATATATCTCATTTGGAGGAGTTAATACTTTGGGTTAACTCTGAAGTATTGCTATTTTTTATTACCTGTAATTAATGTATTAACATCGAACTCCTGGGTTAAGTGAAATCTGTGACATATGAGAGCATTTCATGCTTCATAAAAAGCTGCAATTTAAACTTCAAATCACTTACCCATGGCACTGTGCTTGTCACTAAACAATATTTTAATGCACTGAAAAATACAGGTTAAAGGTGGTATCATTTACAGTACCATTTTATATTTAGAATTTTTTTTTACATGCAAGTTAAGATTCTAAGATATTTCACTTTGATGTTACAGCAATATATTCTATATTGTAATTGAATGTGGGACTTGAAGTGAATTTTCTAAAATTAATGGTCAGTTTTGACTAAGATGTAACTGGGAGGGAAGCAACCTCCCTTTGAAGTCTTTTTAGTGGAAGATAGAAGTGTAAGAAGTGTATATAGGAGTGCTGTTACTTTATGAACTCTGAATAATGAGATATTTTAGCAAATGACACTTTAAACCTAGATTTGTACAGCATACAACAGTTTTGAATAGTATGATAATGTTGATTACAGCTGCCAAATTTTCATATAATGCTAGGTGATTGTAGTTATGCCCTTTTTACTCTCATAGTTTTAGGTTTTCATATACCAACCTTTATTCTTTCCCGTGGTCTCCCCACTCCCCATCTGTCAAAGAACAGGGTAACAATCATGGAAATCTACCAAGATTACTAGCAAATGCTGAATTTCAGTGTTCTAGCATAAGAAATTTATTCAGGTAACAGGGTATTCCTTTGTTTTTAACAACCTTGTTTTGATAACAACCAGCTGTGCCTGCTTTTTATTTGGAGAACCCTGTAAAACTACATTTATAAGCCTCTTTTATTTAAACCAAATCTGGACTATGGAAATCTTAATTGAAAGACTTGAAAATGAAGAAAAGAGTGGACATTTAAAGTATTATATTTGTTTTGAAAGAATGTCTTCAGTTTTGTGGGTATATTATTCTGTCTGTGTGGACGGTTAGTGACTGCACTTTATGCATTTAGACAAACTATATTTCATGCCATACATTAAAATGGAATGGTTTAAAAGGGAACTAAAATTAATGGACTTGGGATAATGAAAATTGTTATTTAAACTCAACAATTGGTTTACCCTGATACTATTAAAAATAATAATGAAAATTCTTTAAAAGATATATATACCGGATGGCCTCTCCTATTTTATCACTGGATTTATATTATGCTTTGTTAAAAGCACATAAATGAACAAAATAAAACCAGAGATTATGACTTAAGGTCAGCTCCAGTGTACTTGTTTGCAGGTAGGGGTATGATTATGATGATGTTACTTAAACAGATGAAACCAGTATGGAGAGAAAAACAAAATAAAACTGTGATATTGAAAATTTCTTCAAGTTTGGCATTTTATATGCAATTTGAAGTGCCCCAGCAGTTACAAAGTCTGTTTAAAAATACAGGGGTTTGGGTTTAATTAAAAGGGTACCATTTGTTCTGCTTAAATGTGAATACTAACTAGCTAATCTATGCAACTATGCAGAGCATAAGATTTTTTTAATTGGTTCCCTACTCTTGATACACTGAATCATATCTAATTTTTTTGTCATTGCACTTTTGTCTGAGGACTGGTTCATAGAGCTTTTTAATTTTCTAGTATTTGCTTTACACACTGTTGCTAGCAGCAATCAGAAAATAGTAATAATGTTGGCACAGAAATGTTAGCTGTAGAACAAGTTTGCAACTGGAAACTATTTATTGTTGGGCCTGTCTTTAAAGAAATAGTAAAGATGCACTATTGTCTTTCCTCCGTGGTTAAATTCTCAATTGGTTTAAATTTATTAAATTGTACAACTGAGAATTTTTGTTATAGGTCTGCAAATTGATGCGTGGACTTAAACTGTGACCTCAAGAGTTCACTGAAATCTGGAATGAGGAATTCCAGTTACTTACGGCACAATGTCTTCATATAATGTGTGGAAACTAAATTAACTGTATTAACTTCAGATAGTAATAGTGCATCTTTAAATCCAGGCCAAAGGCCCATTACTGTAACAGAACACATAAGTAGTATGCAATATTATGGAATGTTAAATCTCCAAATACCATACAGAAACCAATAAAACCTATTTTACAGATGTTTATTGTATTTATTTAGTGATTCAATAAGTGTGGCTTCTTAAAGCTAAAAAATGCAAATGTCATTTTGAATACAGCATTGATGCAAATGAGTTCAAACTGGCAGATTTGTGCACTGAAAAACTGCACTGTCACCAGACAGAAAACTTTTTGGGTTTAAATGTTTTGTGATTACCTAACCAAAGATACCTGATATTCTTGGGAAACTACTTCATCTCCTTTAAAAAGAATTGCTGCTTTTAATCATATGCAAAACATTCTAAGTTTAACCAAGTTTAATTATATGCAACAAGCACCCCTAATAGCTTCCTAATAAAAGAGACTCTCCTTTTCTTTTTGGGATGCTGTAGCTGTCCTTAATGGCTGCAGAGTGTGCATACTATAGTTGTCCATTTCGGGATGAAACTCACTGACTGCTCTCAGCAACAATTAATTTTGCTCCTCTGAGGACGTTCAGCATTTCAGACGAAGTTACTTTGTCTTCGACTCTGCGGCCAGCGCGGCCTCCTCCCTCCACTTGGCCTTCTTTGCCAAGTTCAGGCTTGTTAAGGACTCGTGACGTGCAGCAGCCTGAGAAGGTAACAGTGCAGGAGTGAGGATGCACCCAGGGAAGGGGAAGCGACCACTTATGTGTCAGGGGCTGGCAGGGACCAAGTTAGCTAAAACTTGGGCAGCTGTAAGCTGCTGCTCTTGTTTTAGGGTTGCCTACTTTTTACAGAATTCCGTCATTTTAAAGTATGCTGCAACGTTGTACTCACCTTCTTAGCTGAAGCAATCACTGCAAAACAGGCAACAATTGAGAGCCCAATCATGATGTAACAAGCTTTCACTCGAGCTTTGTTTCTTGCCTTGTCTAGCATCTGTGGCCTGCAATCAAAGTTGTTGAATTGAGTCATTACAATATGGCAAAGTATCTCTTCAAAGCATCGCAGACATAACATCACAATTTAAAAATAAATATAGCATCTTCAGCTTGCTGCGGTTAGTTATGTGTCAGCTATTTTCTGATCCTAACCCATTTCCCATGGAAAAGCAACATTTAATGGATTTAGACTGTTTTGGGGTGGTTTTTTTTAACTAGGCAAAACGTTGCTTGGGCGATAAATGTTTGCATTTCAATACTTGGGGTAAATACGCCAGAAATCGTACCTTAAGCTCTAGACATAGTAAAAATTAAGGGGGTTTATCTATTTAAAATGAAGAAGTAGACATGGTGTCAGATGAATGGAGTAAAAGTAAGTTCCTTTTTTCAAAATCAACTTTAGAAATCAATTACTGTCATGTCTAATGTGTTCAGAAGGTGTTCTGGAGGTGGAGGACTTTACATCCTTGGATTGTTGATTAAAACAGAGTTTGTACTGCTACCAGTTAGAGGTTTTAGTTCTTTCTTGAAGCAGCAGCCTGACAGAAAGAGGGCAACTGATGTCAGCCACCTCACTATGACAAATGCACACCTGAACAAGAGCAAGCTACAGGCTTATTTACTGATCATCAGAGGCAAAAGTAGTGAAAACTGCTGCCCTTTGTTTGGCAGTACTTGGTGCAAAGGAGGCATTTTACAGCCCAGCAATCTGCCTTGGTGTAACTCCTATTTCCACCCTCTTCTGAGCCAGTGGCATAGCCCTGAGAACCAGCAGTATAGGAAATAATGAAAATTGTCCCAAAACGTTCATTTAAGTCTTTTTACAAGTCAGACATTGTACTTGGGGCTACAGTTTTTAACATGTTCATAATAATACTGTCGGTGCACCATTTTCCTTTCATAATTCATCATGGGAATGCTTTATATATATAGCTACATATATATATTTGTAAGATACAAGTACATGTTTTATATGTATGTATAAACCCACAACTATATGTGTAAAAAGAATAATTGCATAAAGAATTGATTTTGTGTTCCAAGTAAAGGTGGTGTAATGGTATCTTTCCTCCAAAGCACCTTTAACTTTACTTTTTAAAGAGTACCGTGGTGGGATGGGGCAAAGCTGAGGATTTTCCAGTGGATGTTCTGCCCATGAAAGCCTGCACCAAGGCTTTGCTGTAAGGCTCAGTGTGGTGGAAGAGGACAAGTCCTATGAGTGGCAGTGTTGCAGAACGCCTCCCTTGGCAGAGCACACAGGAACACGTCCTGCACGCTGTGTTTGTCGCTGGTGATTAACAATGCCTGCAGTTCTGAGGAACTGCTTCTGGTTTGGACAATGACAAAAATCATCTTCAAAACAAACTGCACATCAGACTGGCACGTAAAATCAATCCAATAATCCATTTGTAGCAACAAAAGCAAAACCATAAAGTTATTAGTCTGACGTATTAGCCTAATTATATTTCACAGTGCACTAATTGAAACTCCCCTGAAGCAGATTATCACTTTCTCCCTGCTTTCTGCATCTGCTTTAAGGAAAACAGACCTTACAATGTTCTTCCCTAATTGCACATTAGGGTCTTCGCTATTCAATCCTTAATCAAGACTCTAGGTAAATCTCTGCTGAAGTCAGTAACAGCTGGTTTAGGTTGTTTTTTTTTTAAATAAAGAAACCACAACAACCTTGAATAAAGACTGCGGATGATTTTTCTCATAGTACAAACAATTTTCTGCAGTTAGATTGTGTTCACAGGTCACAACACCTTGCAATTCTTTTTTCAACAAGAGTTAAAAAGGTGCCAGAGTTCAGCTTCAGTGCCTCACCATTAACTACTTCTAGTATATTACTGCTTATGGTCTTACAGTTCTAAAAATACTGTGCTTACCCAGAAAGCACAAAGTGGTGACACTCACCTCCCAGGCCAGAAAGGAGTGATTTTTGTGCATGTATGTGTATGACTGACAAATGCAATGTGTCTTTATAAACACATGCCAACAACTTGAATAGCATTTACAGCTCCTGAGACATGTCTGAACCTTTCTCTTGAGGAAGATGGTCAAACAGAGCACAAGAGAGGTTAGACTGTCCAGAAAGCCACTTTTCAGCTCAGCAAACACCAGTGAAACTGTGAGGAGCCAACAAGAATGGGCAGAGGATGTAACTGTTCCTTTACACAGCTGCGCATACTGCTTGTTCTAGACGTGCCAGCTCAGACTGGGACATACTGTGATGATAAAAAGTGGTGTCCTGGAGAGATATCTAACACCCTAAGAAAAGGGAGCCTTAAGCATTTAGAGGGGTTTCAGGTGTTTCTGACTGACACTCTTGAGGGTTGCTAGCTTTCAGCAAGTCAGAGAACTGTAGAGTCCATGTGGTTTGGGTGGGAAGAGGCCTTCAAAGATCATCTAGCCCAGTGGGTCAGCAAGAATGGGAGACAAAGACTGTCAAGTACTCAGTTTTCCTTGATGGGGGATGCTCCTCTCATTACATCCTTTCCCTATTTTTCCTCAAATTCTATAATAAAAAATAATCTTTTGTATGTAATCATGCAGTGACAGCTCCCTTAGAACAGTTTATGTGAGCTATAAACACAAAATATTGTTTACCCTAACATCCTTCTCAGCACGTTTGGAATAAGCAAAACAAACAAGCCAGTACATAAATGTAACCAAGGCTGTCTACTCAGATGGATCCAGTTCTTAATTCCAGGCTCTAGGGACTACAGCAAGGAACATTTTCTAATCTTAACCTCTAACCAGGACAGGAAATTCTCTTGCCCTCTAATTTGTTTCCAAGTCTCAGTGTTGTAAAACCGACCATTTTAAACTCTGTGGAAAAGCTTTAAATTTTCCACAGGGTCAGGATCATGCCGCTGCTTTCCCTTCAGCTCCATGTTACACTTGGACAAGGCCAGCACACTTACGGGATCCTCAGTGGAATCTCTTCTTCTGTCTTGAAACGTCCAGTCCAGAGGAGGATTTTCTTGTCAAACTTCGAAGGTTTGCAACTTGCAACCACCCTGTGAGCCTGCTGAGCTTAAAGATTAGGAGAAAACCCCACTTTATAAACCGTACACTAAGAGTGAATTATGATGGATAGTAACGGGTGGAAGGGAAAAGCCTCGTGGAAGAGTAATTTAGGGATTAGACCTCCAGGTCTCGGCTGCGCAGTCACCTCCGCGCCGTCTCTGGGATATCCCCGCACGCAGCGAGCGCTCCTGCGAGTCTGGTTCGACTCCCCGCCGCCCGCAGGTGTGAGTACCCTAGCCAGCAGGAGAACGACCGGGACCACCCGAGCTGCGGTGCCAGCTGCGAGCATCCCCACCGGGCAGCCCGGCCCCGCTCCGCCCCGGTCCCGAGCCGCCCGCCGGCGCATCTCCCCGTCAGCCCCGGGACGCTGCCGCGGAGCCG
>VZRM01007011.1:856307-888999 GCA_013397955.1 Grantiella picta
CCCCGCCCCGCCCCGCCCCGCCCCGCGGAACCTCCCAGCCGCGCCCGGAGGCGAGGCGAGGCTGGACGGGATGGGATGGTCGCCGGCACCCGGCGGGGATCGGTCGTCCGGAGAAGATACCGTGCTCGCCTACCGCCCTCGCGGACTGCAGCTGTAGTGGGAAAAGGTCAGCGTCCAAAATAAATTCGGCTAAAGAAACAGAAGCCGTAGTTCAGCTTCATGTTAGGACGTGAACCTGCTGGAGCGAGTCCTGAGGAGAGCCACAAAGACGACCAGAAAGCTGGAGCACCTCTCCCGTGAAGAAAAGCTGAGAGAGCTGGGGCTGCTCAGCCTGCAGAAGAAAAAGTCCCGGGGAGGCCTTACAGCACCTTCCAGTGCCTAAAGGGAGCCCACAAGAATGATGCTTTTACAAGGGCATGTAGTGATTGCTCTACCTCTATTACAAGCAGTAATGGCTTTTAACTGAATCAGGATGGGTTTATATTAGGAAGAAATTCTTTCCCATTAGGTTGGTGAGACACTGGCACAGGTTCCTCAGAGAAGTTGTGGATGCTTGGAAGGTTGGATGGGGCTTTGAGCAACAGGTCTAGTGGAAGGTATCTTTGGTCATGGCTTCCAGATGATCTTTAAGGTCAGTTCCAACACAAACCGTTTTATGATTCTATGCAGAGGATAAGTTCTGTGACACAGACCTGCCCACATGTGTGTTTCTGTTATTTAATTGCTTTCAGAAGGGTCAAACATACTGATTCTCATCAGATGTTTTTTCATTTACTTCAACTGAAAAGTTTNAGAAAAAGTCCCGGGGAGGCCTTACAGCACCTTCCAGTGCCTAAAGGGAGCCCACAAGAATGATGCTTTTACAAGGGCATGTAGTGATTGCTCTACCTCTATTACAAGCAGTAATGGCTTTTAACTGAATCAGGATGGGTTTATATTAGGAAGAAATTCTTTCCCATTAGGTTGGTGAGACACTGGCACAGGTTCCTCAGAGAAGTTGTGGATGCTTGGAAGGTTGGATGGGCTTTGAGCAACAGGTCTAGTGGAAGGTATCTTTGGTCATGGCTTCCAGATGATCTTTAAGGTCAGTTCCAACACAAACCGTTTTATGATTCTATGCAGAGGATAAGTTCTGTGACACAGACCTGCCCACATGTGTGTTTCTGTTATTTAATTGCTTTCAGAAGGGTCAAACATACTGATTCTCATCAGATGTTTTTTCATTTACTTCAACTGAAAAGTTTTTTTGTTTTTCCTTTCACATCCTGGACAGAGTAAGACTTTATTTAAAAATGAAACAAGAAAAAACCTTGAAAAAATATTCAAAAAAGTCAGCACAGAATACATATTTACTAAGTAACAGCCTGTGGCAGTCGTGATATTTGTGACAGTCTCAACTGAATGGTGTCTGTGCACCAAGCAGTGGAAGATTTTACATGCTTCAACCAAAGCCAGAACAATTGCAGATGAGCAGAGGAAGTCCCGCTCCCCAGGGATGGATCACTGTCTGGCAAGAGCTTAAGTCCTGTGCTCAGTGTGACAGCACAAAAGAGGAGTTTTGAACTGTTTGTAGCCAAAATATCCAGCTATCTCCTTTTCAGGGAATAGCAAAAGGAAGAGATGCACCTCTTTGCACACACGCGCACACACACACACACACACACACACACACACACTACTTGAGTAGTCTCTTTCAGAATGTTGTCAAGGAGATGAAGACACATCAGCAGGAATGACCTTGAGGATGATACTTTACCTTTGTTCAAAGAGAGTGGCATAGTGTCAAGCAGTGCTCCTTGTCCCTGAAGACACAGCTGGGAAGGGTAGGAAGAGCCAGCACATCTGGGCTGCACTGCTCAGCATCATTACTATGCAGCATCCTAAACACTACTATTAGTTGCCACTCATGGTGGTCCCTCACATATTTAGGATTTCTGTAGTTTCAGTCACCATCAGCAGAGCTGCTGGGAGGAAGCCTGGAGCTCATGTAGTTTCCAGCACTCACCAAGAACTGCTCTAAAGATTGTGGGCAGCTGAAAGGCATCTACATAGCCAGAGCCACTGAAATCTTGAGGGAATTATGGCCAGGAGAAGAGGACTTCAAACACTTGGTGGCTGTCATAGTCTTCATTCTTCCTGAAGATATTGCACATTTTATGATAGCGGCTTCAGAATGCATCTTTTATCGTTATCAACAATGAAATACATAAGCTCCAAAACGGTTAAATAACATTTACATCCAGAGCAGCCTCCTGCAGATGTCGACAAACAGCTTTCACATTTGATTTCTCCATGAACTGCTCTGTATTTGGAGACATTGTTCTCTCTATTGCTCTCAGAGATGGAAAACGTGCCTGTGGGATGTTAGTGTTTCGAGAAGTGGTTTCAGGATCTTTCCAAAGTAAGCAAGCAAAGTGTTCTCTGAGCCAGAAAACAAGAGCTGGCCACTTTGTCCTCACATGGCCTGACCCGTAGGCCACAGCTCTGGGAGCACCAGGATAAGACTTTGCTATGACTCTGGAAGGTGATTGCTGTTCTGTGCCCTGAGGGTGAAAATCTGTTTCAGGCTCATTTAATGGCCCCGATACTGGTAACAGAAATAGTTAGATCGCTTTAATGCTTGCTTCTCTGGGCAGGAGAATGTGCACAAATGCTCCTTTAGCATAATGAACTCCTAATTTAAGCTTTGTCATATCCTCTTTATAGGGTAGCACAAACCTTTTTAATCCCTCTCTGTTCTACCTACATATGATTGCTTGCTTCTTGCAGACCAGGCATTTAAAAACATGTAACACATCTTGGTATGTCTCTTTCTTGCTGTCAAGTTGAGCTCTCAAATCTGTTGGATCCTCTCTGCTCCACCATTGATCTTTGGTGTTCTTTGCACAGAGCACCTGAGTAGCCAGAGAATTTGATGTAGCACATAAGACTCCTTTGAAATTCTGTCATATGTGGTGTTTTTCCTTAAAAATACCTCAGTAGAGACCTTCATACTGCTGTCACCAGGCCTTAAGACACTTTCCTGATTGTCCTGCACAATGAGTACCCTACCATACAGAGCTTTCAACTTAAAGGGTGTTTCTAAGAAGCAGACTAAGGTCTTCAGTGGAAACACCTTACAAGTGTGTGTATTGCTGATGTTCAAGGCCAAACAGAAGCTCATTGGGAGAGGTAAGGAAATTAAGTAAGCAAACTCAATTTTAAATAACAATATGGCTTTAATAATTCCTTTTCATATAGCTTCAAGGCATGGTACACTCAACACTTTTGAGAACAATAAATACGGGTATGACTTTCGAACCAAATTAACTTTTCTCACCAGCTGATTCCTGACAGTCACGCAGTGTACGCTTTGCTTCTCTCTTTTAGGGAGAGACTTCTTGCTGCATTGGCAGCCAAATTGTAGGCATTTTAACCTTATCATACATAACCTCATATGCAGAAAAGTATTTGCAACAACAGACGTATAAACAGCATTCAACCAGTAAGTATATAGATATAACACTTCATTCCTCCTATCAGCAACAGAACATAGATAATTACACAAATCTATATGTGAATTGCACTCTTGCCATTTAAATTACTTTAAAATATCTTTGCAGATACACAATATCAAGGATTTTAGTATTATTTCACAGTAACATGGCACAGAACTTAAAATAGCAAAGTTTCTATGTTCTGGGCTTTATGAATATGGAAAAGTATTTTCCTGTTCCTGTATAGACAATGTAGCTCTGCTGTTTCAGGTCTGAAAAAGCTCTGTGATACCATGACCCTGACAGGAGAATTCCTTCTCCTCTAAATGTGCCCTTTGCCTCTCATACAGAAGGCACAGTACAGCTGTGCTCATGGAGCTACACAGCAGAGACTCATTCAGTACAGACCATGCCAGGTCATCCTTGTGATATTTCTGTGTATTGTGATGATGCATTGTCATGTTCTTACTGAAAATCACATTTTTTAAAATATGTGACAAACCCCCTAAATTTTCTAGGATGCACTCATGCTGATACTGGTCATTACATTATTTGTGCTAATGAGAGGAATCAGTTAGGTTTTGACATTACACATTCACTTTACTCTCTCAAGAGGATATGTGGGGCTTGCTCTCCTCATGCATCAGAGGAGGTGCATGAGGTGAATCTGTGTTTCTTCTGAGTGTGGGGAAAAAAAGCAGATGAACATATGTATAACTGCAGAACACCAGAAAAAATCTCAACTTTTTATTTATGGATCTGTATCTAGTTCATTACCAGGCTGGTAAACACAGGGAATCTCAACAGTTACTACAGCACTCATCTGGAATAGGGTGTGCACTTTTGGGGAGGATAAAAAAAGATTCACTGATACCGCATGAAAAGAGTTACTTTTGGAAGCCCAGGAGAATGGAAAGCCTATCTTAAAAGTAGAGACCAAAGGACTGGACTTGTTTATCTTGGCAAACAAAGGCTGAGACAAGATTCCCTTTGATCTGAAAAAGGGGGCCAGAGGAGAAGAGCTCCTTAAACAACTGGGCATCAAAGAGGCAAAAGAAGCGGGGAAACTCATGAGGTCCCACTTACATGACTCTGAGAAATAATAATTTTGTGGTGCTTTTGCCTCACTTGAAGAAGAGAGGTCGCAGAATAGGTTCCCACAGGTCTATGTGGGCGGGCTGAGGAAGGAAAGGAGCTGCTGAAGGGGATTGCACATCAGGGGGCTTGCAGGAGCAAGGGATGGACTCTGTGAGTCAGGAAGGCCTTTCAGATCTGGTAATGAATAACTGCCTAAGCAGAGGAGAAGGTTGTTTCATGTGGCTTGCTCTCCTTGGGGATACCAAAAGGAAAGAGATCTGAAAGAGAAATGGCTCCCTAGAATGGCTTTTTATCTTCCAGTACTTTAACACTGGCCTGTCATATGCTGGAGACTCTTTTTCTGACCGTAGTCCTTGCAGCATTTTTAGGAAGAACCTTGCCTTTTATTAGTGGCTGCCCAGGCACTTGGAAATGGCACCTTCCATTCACAGAGTTATTCTCAGTTTTACACGGGTCTGTGTTAGTAGCTCGGAGGCTGGAAGATTTTGAATCCAAAGAAACCTGACTAACAGCAACGCTGCCTGCACTCTTAGAAGAGTAAGTGTAAACCATTTTGAGAAAGGCAGATTTTGTGTTTGTTTCTTGCTTGAAAATGATGATATAGCATTTTGGAAGAAAAGTGCAGCAGAGGATTCCATAATTGGATATTAAAACAACGATGATTTCCACTGCTGGCAAGTATTTGCCAAATGTAGTTGCGTAGACAGGGATAAATACAATCCATGCTATAAAGTAAATTAGCATGCCAAAAGTGATGAATTTAGCTTCATTGTAATTCTCTGGCAACTTCCTACCTTTAAAGGCAAATATAAAGCAAATAAATGCTAGGGCAGCGATGTAGCCCAACATAATCCCAAAAGCTACAACAGACCCCTCATGGCACTCCAGAATTATTGCTCTTGGGATTGAGAAATTTTGATTCACAAAAGGTGTCCTAAATATTAGCCAGAAGGTGCAAATGATAACTTGAATTCCAGTGCAGGTGACCACAGTGGGAATAGGTTTATACACGCACTTCAGGAAATTCTGAAGTTTGGGATCAAAGCTGAAAGCTAGTAAAATTTTTAGTGACTTTATTAAAATACATGAAATGCAGAGCGTAAAACTTATGCCAAAGAGTGCTTGCCTAGTTTTACATTTGAATTCTGTGGGTACATCTATGAAGAAGACAGTGCTTAAAAAAATTAAGAAGTGGCTGAAGAGAATAATATAGCAGACAGTCAAACCACCAGATGCCTTTACAACAGGCGTGTCCAAGTTTTTGGTAAATATTACAGAAATTGACAAAACCAACACAACCCCAAAAGCAGAGAGGATGAGGAGGAAGATAGCAAACCAGTCAGTCCAGCCAAGGAAATAGATTGTCTTTTTGTAGCATGTGGTGCTGTTGATGGGAGCCCAGTAGGTTTTGTTGTTACATCGGTAGCAGTAATCCATATCTGGAAGCAGAAAAAAAAAAAAAAGGGAAGATATAAATTGCGAAGTGGATTTTAGGGACGTGAGATACAGGAGCACTGCGGGAAGGGATGCTAAAGGGAGAAGAGGGTCTGACTGCTTCTGGCTCCTGCTGTCGCTGTCCAGGCGGAGGAGCTGCAGGGCTGTGGTGGCTGCGATGGCAGTGGCACAACGAGCCAAGGACAAATGCCTGGAGCTCCCTGCCAGAGGGGAGCAAGCCTTGCCTGCAGCCGGGGGCGAGGAGGGAAAATGACCGCGGTTCTAAAACTGCTTTGCTCATCACTGACCAGCCAAATGTGACCTGGCCAGAGCCCTGGACAGACAAACTTTAATTTAAACCTGAACAATGGCTCGAGAGTAACCAATTCTCTTGCAAAAGTTTGAACTCTTTTTCTTTCATTTGTCTATTTTTAAAAGAAAACACCCCAACATTCTCTTTACTGATAGCTTTTAAAATACAATAGCAAGAACAAACATTGCTTTAGATTATGATTTGAAAGGTACTTTTGCTTTGCAATTCCTGCCCTCTGCTATGGAGATATTTCACAATTAATTGAATAAGAAGATAAAATTTACTTCCCCTCTGCTCTCACGATATTGAAAGTACATGCTACCTTAATTTTATTAATTCCATGTCTCTCCTCCATATTTAATTTTCCCCTTTAAAAATCTTTGCTTAAACCTATAAATGTACCAGTGGTAAAGTATACATCAGATTTGATACTAGAAAATATTACTGTACAGTTATATCAAACTACACACTGCTCTGTGGTAAGACACCAAATGTGCTGCTAAGCAAAACACATACCCTTGAACTTCTTAGATTTATAGACTTGTAGAATGATTTTGGTTGGAAGGGACTTTCAAAGACCATCTGCCAGGGGCAGGGACACCCTCCACTACACCAGGTTGCTCAAAGCTCCATCCAGCCTGGCCTTGAACACCTCTAAGAATAGGGCATCCACAGCTTCTCTGGGCAAGCTGTTCCAGTGCCTCACCACCCTCAAAGTCAAGAAACCGTTCCTTACTGGACTGGGTGTACTACGGAAGAGGAAGGAAAGGCTCTGTTTTAATGAGAGTCAATCTCACTGATGAATCAGCCAGAATGTCCATTGTAGAAAAGAGTGATGCTAGTCAGCTGGACAATCTAATTGCTTTAAACTTGGCCTTTTAAAGAGCATTTACACCAAGTTTTATGGAAAACTGAGCAAAACCAAATATTTAAATCCCATTCCAAAATTTGACCCAAGGTTGTCAAGGCACATTATATCCGAACAAAACAATTGCATTGATGTATAACTAAACCTTTATTTGGACCACAAATCTTTACCTGTTTGATTGCTGTAATGGTTTTCTGGACAGTAAATACACTCATAGCAGCATGTGTGTGGACTTTCTGTAACCTTTTTCACCTGGCCTGGCCTGCAGGGCTGGGAGCATGTTGACTGAACCTTCTGCAGAGTGCAGAGGGGAAAAAAAATAAGATCATCAGCTCAGGCACAGCTAATTACAAAGGAACATTAATTTAAACCTCCAGTAATTTTGCAATTTGGGGTTATTTTGTATCATATATATTTCAAGGAAATCTGAAAATGATGCTGGAAAAAAGACATTGTAGAATCCATATTTCTTGTATTTTCTCCACACAGTCAATTACTAATAGAATGGGGCAACATTTACCTGATAATTTTAATTTTTGGGCCTGAGTGCCAATCACTGGATTTGTATGTACCTTTAAAATCCAGATCAAAGTCTTTAATTCAGCTTTGAACCTGAATTTAGACTGCAGAGGATCAGCTTCAAAGAATGCCCAGAAGCATCTGATGGGGAATTTGAGCGAACTGCTTCACAAATGAGATCCTGAAACTCTGCTCAGCTGTTCTGAGCCCAGGAGGGACACCTTGGCCTGGGAGAGACACTTTGGAGGGTTCTCTGTACTGCAGCTCTGACATTCCTGACCCTTGGCAGCTCAATCCCAAGTCATGAAGCACCATTCCTGGGTATGTGATTTGGGCTTTCTCTTGAGGTATCACTTCAGGTCCTCCTTCTAAAGACAATTTTTTGTGAAACAAAGAATCTACCCTGAGGCACACTGCCATCTCCTCTCCTTCCAAGATGGTGCTCACAAGGATATGGAGACATTTCCTTGCACCACAAAGAGGAACAAGGTTTGAGGTTTCTTTCTCAACTCTGTTGATTTCACATGCCAAGACTAGAATTCAGCCCACCTAGCAGTCCCATTAGTGTCCCCACTGTCCCATTAGTGGGGAATGCCTTGCAGCACAGAGCTGCACCGTGAACTCAGACCTCCACCCATGCACAGAGGACAGACTGTCCAGCTGGAACTGGCCACAGCCACCCACTGGTCCTGTCTACATCAGTGCTGGGGCTCCAGGTGGCACCACATACTCATGTTGCTGACCCCAGCTCTAACAGGAGCAAATAAACAGCAAAACTTTCTTTTTTTTAACAATAAAGTCAACACATCTGAAACTTCATGTAAAAAGGATGAATGAGGTGGTTCACAAGAGAGGGCCTTTTATACACTGTCATTTCTTATTTTAAAATCCCTTTGTAAGATTCTGGAGTAGCATCCTTAGTAAAGACATAACCCTCTAGGAGCATTCTGGAAAATTAAATACATATTAAATTACTAAGGCTGCTCACAGGCTAACATGCATCTCAGGGTGCATGAAAGGGGTTGAATAAACTCATAAAGGATTCTTTGCTCTTAAAGGAAAACATTAAACCACACGAGAGACTTCTAGCTGACACATGCTTCAGTTGCAAATGCTGGAGGGAGAAAAAATCATATGAAACAAATTTCACATGTTATGCCAACAAATTAAAAGTTACCTTTAATGCCAGAAAATCTTTTTTTTTTTCTTCATCCTCAAAGACAAAGCCACCTTTCTCTGCATCATATTCTGCCATAGTAGTGATTGCCATGTGGCCATCAATTTCTTTCCAAAGAAGGACATCATAACTGGTGCTCATATCTCCGTTGGAGTCAAACTTCACTTCCTTACCATCATCAATGACTATAACTCTTTTAAGTTCTTCAAGGAGCTGCACATAAGCGTAAGGAATGATAACATACATCAGTATCACGTCAGAGTGACAAACTGAGTAGTTTAACATATGTATGAAAACATCAAATTAAAAATAAATGGCTTTAGGACTGAGAGAAATATTAAAATCCAAGTTCATTTTTGTTTACAGAATTACGTTATACGGACAATCCTGTTGACCTTAAAAATCTTTTAATAAAAAGTCATAATTTCTTAAGTTTATGCAATGTGTACAAATTCTCATATTAGTATTTTTTTTCCAGCGTTGAAAATTTTGGTATGAAAATTTTGGAACATTTTTCCTTGCAAGAACTAAGAGTCTTTTGGCCCTCCCCTTCTTGTAAAGAACAATGGTGGGTGGTGCTCCTGCTGTTACTTTACTGCCATCAGAGTCAGTCTGGGCAACATTTGCTTCCAGAGTAAATTCCCCCAGCATGTCTGGAAGTGTCTAACACTACTTCCAGCTGTGACTCTGACCGAAATTGTGTATGGCAAGGTGAGACTCAGTACTGTTCAATGAACAATACATACCAATTTGCTCAGATGGGGAGATCAATGACACAACAGCAATAAACAACAAGGCCATATTTGATAGGTCATAGGAAATACCAAAACAAGGATGCTTTGATATGGCAACTGTCCAGCTTCATATTGCAATTCACTCTGTTCAACAGGGGAAAATTTCTGCGTCCCCCATCACAAACAGAGAGATCAAAAAGGTCTGTGCAAATCTAGAAAAGGACAGGTTAAGGCACATACCACCCAATTCCGGTTCATGGGGAGATCATAGGACTCCCATTAGCTACCATGGTTCTTAATTGAAGTAAAGGCTTTATTATTTTGTAGGCCTAGCGATTTTTGGCAACAGTAATTAACTAACAAGAAAAAAGTCAATGTTTGGTGAAAGGCTCAGTTCAACTTCATTTGAAAATCATGCTCTTACATGGGTCCATTTTATTGCCATGGGTGATATTCATAGCATTTAACAAATGTGCTGACAGGTGCTCAATAGACTTTGTCAAATTTATGTAACACTGGTAACTGGTGTGTGTAATAATCCATTTTTTCATGTATAATGTAATTTTTTGAGCATTTATACACTTTATAAAGAATCAGTGTGTTTCTAACTAATAGTGCATCGGATTTGGATGCTGCATAGTTGTGTGGAACTCAATGTTTTTTTTATTATATGTACTCAGACTAAGTCATTTAGTCTTTCTCTTCTCCACTTTTCCAATTTCTCTACAATATGAGAACACCAGAGCTTTTTGAATACATCTTGAGCTTCAGACAGAAGGGTCTAATATTTAGAAACATTTTGGTATAACTCGTTATTATTTTGCAAAGTCTGTAACACCAATCACTCTATTGTTTCCCTGTATATGGAGATGTGTGATATGGACTGTTTGAATCCTAAGCTTTTTCTGTACATATACATCTCCCTTTCTAGAGGGTTCAATTTTCATGTAGAAGAAACATGTTATGAAAACATCATGGGGGAAATAATTATCTCTTTCAGTTCTCTTCATGAATGCTTAAGAACTTAAAAGGAGTTTTAATTTTGATAGTTTGGGATTTGGTTCAGCAATGATGTAAATGCAGCTCCATAAAACTGCATTCCTACAAAGCAGCCCTGAATTTGTCCCATTAGCATTTACAACTTCATGTGAGAGTCTGATTGTTACTGGGTTATTGGTTGGTTGACTTTTTTTTTCCAAATCCCATATCTTAGTTTTACCTGTCCTGACCTAGGATAAGAGGTCAGAGCAAGTCAGAGTGTTTCAGAGGTTGTTTGACTTTTAAATGAACATTTGTTTAATCCTCCGAGTAAAAGTGTGTAAAAGTGAATAGTTCTGAGCAGGTTTGTAGGTAAAAGGTCAGGTCAGGTTTACTTGCCTGATTTTTCCTCTTCTTTTCCCACCCAGTGGAGTGTGATAACGAGTACCTCACCCATCTCAAAGATTATGTCTAATTTTCCTACTTCAGTATAAGTCAAGATCAGACAGAGAAATAACATATTGCATGTTCGGTTTCAAGTAAAAATTCATTAAAGAGGAAAATACTTGAGTTAGGACAAAACAGATACAACGGTGAGAGAAAGAGAGAGGGGGAAACTGAAACTCTTTGGTGAATGTTCCTATCCTTCAGTATCCCCATATCTCACTAGCCCTCATGATGTATATTACAGTGGTTTACAGCAACAGGACCAACCACTACTAGTTGAATAGCTGAAAAATCAGCTGGAGATCCACTGTACATTTTATTTTACCCTACAATAGTAGCTAACAGGGTGTTCCAGCAAGGAGCCTACAGACAGAAGCCTCCATTGAAGCTGGCCCCTGCTCTATGCACTCTTTGAAGGTGATAGGGGAAGTGTTGGGGTAGCTAATGAAGCCCAGAAGTCAAAGATCAGTTCTGCACCTGTAGAGTCATGTGTTTACAGCCATTGTTACTGCACCCATCAAGGAGGAGATGGTGGTTATGCAGTTACCAGCATCCTTTAGCCATCTGTATGTGTTCTCTATCTACGGAACATATCCATGGCTTAGTACTAAGAGCTTCTGCATTTACATGGGCCAAAAAAAAGGGTGAAAATATTGGAGACTGAAATGTAGTTCTCATCACTCCAGCAGTTAGATACTGCTGCTCTAGCACATAGTCTGTGATTTCAAAAGGTGAAGAAAAGTAGGAAGATAAATAAAAAGTAATTTAGTAAGAGGACCAAGCTTTTACATCCAGGAGTATGGGAGAAAAAATAATATGAAAGTTAGGCAGATAGAATGAGACCTGAAAGAATTAATGTCATACCTCCCAGGGAGTGAAGGCAGATGGATCCTTGCAGTCTCTGTCTTTGCATTTCCTTTTAATGGCATGAGCTATGGCATAGACTGCAAGTATAGTACTACGGATAAATCCTGGTTCAATGTTAGCATTCAAAAAATCATCTCTCCAGATCTGATGTTTGCTGTCATCATTTTCCAGTAGATCATCCTGGGACTGGTTTGAAAGGCATTTTTGAAAATCATGATATTCCAGGTGCTCACAGACTGACAAAAGTGTAATATATTCATGTAAAAACTTGTTGTTTTCAGTGGGCTTTTCATGAAGGTTTCTCAGAAACTCCTGGAATGAGGAGATGTCTCCATTTTTAAATCCAAATCCCACAATGGTTCCCAGCTGTCTGATATTGGGAATTGTACTGATCTTGACTGCAGCTGACCAGTTATCACTTGCAATCCAGATTTTATGAACATTCCTCTCAATTGCCTTCTTGAATAATTTGAGCACATGGAACTGTCTCATAAAGACAACAATAACATTTACTCTTTTTTCCTTGACAATCTTCTCAATTGCTTGATCAACTTTGGAGTGAAAGGTGCTGTCAGAGAGATAGGCTGGCAGCATCTCTTTAAAAGCTATGCAAACGTTGTTTGCCATGGCCTGGACCCCAAAGCTCTCCAGAGCAAACCGCCCATTGTCATCGTCAGTGGCTATTACTCCAATCCAGTTCCACCCAGATTCATAGATCAAGCGGGTCATTGCTCTTGTCTGATGAAAATCACTGGGGATAGTCCTGAAGAAAGAAGGAAACCTGATTTTGTCACTGAGGATTTCAGCTGATGATGCAGGACTCACCTAGGAAGAGTGAACAATTCAATTATGGATGCAGTCTCCTCCAAAGGACCAAGACATCCAAAGCTGCCATGATTGCTCTTTCTTCCCACCTGACCCAGGTTCCCACCTTCTGTGAGTGAGCATCAACAAGCTGCAGCCAAATGGGGCAGGTTCTCTCTCCCTGCTCTTAGGATGCAGACTCATGCCCAGTACCAGTTATGCTTTCTTTCTCACTCTCTTCCGCATCATTCAGTAAAAGCCAAGAGCAAAACCTTTCAACATGGATAAGACAGTACTGATGATATAAAGACTTCAGTTTACTCCGTTCAGATACCACCAACATGCTCTTCAAAACAATATTTAGAATATTGGCTATTTTTTGAGTCTCTATTCAAATTGCTAGTACTTTTATAATTTGCAGTATTCTTCCATCACTGAGTGTGTTTGTGTGGTTCACCCACCCACCCACATATATATATATATATAGTCTCTCCAAGATTTAATTATTATATTTCAAACAGATCATTAAATCTGTTAGAAGAACCTCACAGATAAACAAACAATAACCAATATTACAGAATGCTATAATTCTACAATACAAAAGGTTTATTTTTTTTTTCTTGTGAATGTAGCTAGAAAAACATAATTAGAACCCAGTTTTAATCCTTTTTTAATATTATTTTGTTGGAACTTTTTTCCCCCTATATTGTTTGACAGTTCTTTAAAAAGAAATCTAAGCTTTCAAAAATGAGAGTCACCTGTTTGGAGGGGATACCAAGTATTATTGGTTCAGAACTTTGTAGATACTATTGATAAGAAAAATCTGTTGGGTCCCATTTTCCATCCTAATGCAGATTTTTTTAGTCACTTGCCTTTTGATTATGTTCAAGTGTGGCATTTTAGTTTTCGTACTTACTACAGCTGCTGTGGTGGCGTTGGTGGTCAGAATTACTTCCTACCATTGCAGAGGAGAAGATTCAGTTAGAAGTTATCTTTAGCAGAGATTTACGTCTTTTTCCACGTATTTGGTTACTATGTTGCTACTTTGCCGGGTTAATTTAAATCAATTGCCAAAACCAAACCACAAGACAAGATGGTGTGGATCTGCTTCTTCCTTGTTGGTCCTGGCCTTGACCCCAACTCTTTTACAAGTGAAAGTAGGAATGTAAGAACTGGCCTAAGCACAAGCATGGGACTGTACTAGTCCTAGAGAGGTCAGAAATAGGCAAGGATGTTTTGGGAAGGGCCAGCGTGGATCTAAACAGTTGTATTATTTATCTTCTACAACTGTCTGAAGAGTAACAGGAGGAAATCTTTGTTTTAGAGCAATCTTCCTCACTTCCCTCTCCATAGTTTTAATTGACTCCAGCATTTAATTTCTCTTGGGCAGGAGAGAATTCCTGAATTTTTGGCCAGATTTGTTCTGGTCTCTATTATTAGCTTGACTGTTGTCATATTCATCACCAGGCAGACTAGACATGGCAGCTGTAATTTTGCTGCCTGAACAAAGTCCTTGAGTGTCATCCAAGGTACACTGGAGTAACCAGGACTGACTAAAGGCACTGCCAGGCTGACAAGAGCCCAGCATCACCCTGAAAAAGCACTTGGATAAATGTTCCTCAAGCATTTAAAATATCCCTTTCTGCCTATGTTTGGGCCAGCAAATCAAGCCCTCCACTTGGAGCTGAAGCCTGATGTCCTGATGTCCTTAGGCTGAGACAAATCCTGCCCTGTAATAAATATGTTTTTTGCAATTCCTGTGATCTGAACTGCACCTTTGTTCTAAGCATGGTAAATTTGAACCGCTGTCCAAATTAAAATAATTCCCTCAAACCCACCTGTGGAATTAATTGCAAAGCCAACAGCCTTGAAACTGCCATTGACACCTCTGAGTAGCTGGCTCCAATGACTGCCTTTACTCTTGGGATGTAGTCTGAGTAGTTACACTTGAACTCCACAGCATCCTCAGAAGAATTGAATTTAGACAGAAATCTCAGAGCAGATGCCATGGCTTTTGTGACTTCTGCACAAGTGTCATAGATTTCATAGCCCAGAGTAACTCCAGATAACAGCGTTGAGTTGTTGATGGTTTCAATAGCATGAATCATTGCAAGTGTCTGGAGAAAAACTTGAATTTCAAAGCTGTCAGGAAACACAGAAGGTATTTTTTAGAAAAACATTGTTGGAAGCAAGGGTGAAGCAAAGTCTGTTTAAACATGTATTTACTTTCACTAAAAGTGTGAAGCAAAGACAAGGGAGTACTAAATATTTCAGAACAGAAGAAAATATTTCAGAGGTCAAGGTCCTTAGTGGTTGCATTGGTGTTTCCAAAATACTCGTCAGATCTCATTAAGGTAGCAGAGTTATTTCCCCTCATCTCTAGTGGATGTTATAACAGATGCTTAATCAGAACTTAGATAGCACAAAATGTCTGCAATATAACCAGCCCTCCTCTCAGGCAAACTTCTCTAAATATTACAAATCTTGTAAGCTAAGTTAAATTTCAGATGGAACTGAGATAATTCATGTCTCCACAGAAAAATTATGGAAGACAGACAAAATTATCAACTTAATCAACATTTTGATCTAAATCCAGAAGGATACCTGCATGTCTTTCTGATTATTAGATTCGGATGTGGGATTAAGTTGTAAAATTCAAATAAAATTTGTGGATTTGCACCTGTATTTAAATTTTTTATAAGAAGGCATATTTGGAATTCCTGGACTTAGGAAAGATTTGTTAAATACTTAAAATGAAGCTCTTCACCAGATTTTTTTTTTCATGCATTCTAGAAAAATGGATGTTTCAAGCACAGTAGGAATAGGAGCCAACAAAAATAAATATTCTGATGCACAAAACACACGCATGATGAGTACCTTACATATAGTCTAACCTAAACCACAAAAATCTATAATTCAAAGTGGATAACTATAGGAATATAACTATAGGAATTATAAAAATAACTACAATGCCATCAGCCAGGTACTATCATAGATTATAACTGAGCTGTCTGAAGGATGGGAGGCAGAGTTTACTATGGCTTAGGTAAAATGGAATACTCTGCCTGTGTTCAAATCATGTAGGTTCAGTTCCATAACAAATAATGAACAGCTGCCCAGCAGAGTCCTTCAGACCTATAGCAAATTAGCATGTCAATGGAAATCAGATGATAGCACCAGCCACCAAGGCTATTTGATTATCTGTGAAGGTTGAAATAGGATCAAATGCTCATTCCCTTCCTCAGGCAATCATGGTATTTTTTATTGTAACTTTGCCATACTTTTTCATCCAGTATTAATTTACATTGAATTTATGTGATGTCCAAGGAATTTTTAAAGACTAGGCAAAGCAAGAGAACCAGAATTTGTTGACAATAATATAAGAGCTACATGCCCAATGTGAGTTCTCTCTTGTTTGCTATATGAGTAATTCCCAGTATTACTCACCCAGCACAATTCTGAATTACTGGCTTGATGGGATCTTCTGGATGCAGCATTTCGCTATGAACTGCAAACAACCCCCCAATAACAATATCCCCTGGAGAACTGGCACCCACGAAGTCGTCAGCATTCTGGCAGGAGAAAGCGATGTCAGTGCCGATCACAAAGCAGGGGATCAAAAAGATAACAAATGCCATGTTTCTGTTTTGCTCACTCACTCCCAGCTTTGAGTCAATCAAGCTGCAGGGCCAACAAGGGCTCCTGTGTCACCTGTAAAGAGAAGCAAAGGACAAAGGCTGCACTCAAAAGTTGGTCACACCTCATAAGGTGCTTGTATTTGCCTCACTGGCCAAGGCAATTTTATTGAAGGTACTAAAGCAGTGCTGTCACATAACATGTGAAGGTGGAGAGGAAGAGAGGGAGAAACATAACTGAGTTTAAAAAGAAATGCTGGACATTAAATCTCTTATGCTATGTTCAAAGTTTATGATACCTTATCTGAAACATGTGGCAAATATTTTGGTATAAATTTGGGCTTGTTTTGAATACTTTCCAACTGAGTGCAGGGTGCAAAGAAGCGATTATGTAATATGGTAATAGTGATAATGCTGTGACAATGTTTCAAGAGTCTGGTCCAAAGAATGCTAAAATAAAAGACCCCCACCATCACAGTGTGCTTTATCTCAGACTCTGGTTCAAAAATCCCAGCACCAAACTACCACAAGATTGCTTTTCTCTCAACCCTTTTTATATGTTTTAAAATCCTTGTACAGAAAAATTTTTGGATAAGTTAATATTCATGGTTTTGAGGCACATGTCCTAGAGACTTCAGTGGGCTTTGAATCAGGTTCCATATTTACAAACCAGGCCAAGTCTGCTGCTGGCTAATGTGATAAACACAGAACAGTGGGAAATAATAACATTAGTTGTAGTTTTTTTGCTTTTTTCCCCTTCTGACTGAGGACACCAGCACATGAACAGCAGCTCATGTGCTGTGGGAGGAATGGGAAGAGGCTGTTCTCACCACCACCATTCCCCTCAGATTCACAGGAATCAGACGTTGTGCCAGAAGGGAACTGGGGGAAAAGAGAAGCAGAAGCTGGACTCTCAGCTTTCATAAACCCCAACCTTAAATATCAAAGTGAACCTCCTTAGGACAGAAACATGACTTATGCTAATAAACAATACCAATTAGTGTGAGGGACACAGATCTGACAATAATCCCTCCCTGTCCCTGACACTGGTTTATTTCTGTTTTCTTATAATGGCTTCTTCAGATTTTGCTGCTTTTGGTAGTATGCCAAAACACTCCCAAAAGAATATGTTCAGTCGCAGGGTTTATTGCCTGTGATTGAATAAAATCTCGGTTTTACACAGAAAATTAGAACCAACGTTTATTTACCAGCAAACAAATTAAGAAATGGGATGTCTGTTATGCATTCTTTCTGATAAACATAATGCATACAGTATAAATTATTCAAATCATTATATTTTGCTTGTTTTCTCAATAGTCTCTTTGTAGTTAGAGTACCCATTTGCAACCAGCATATTTCTTGTAAATGCAAATACAGAGACAAAATACTTGGAAGTGCAAATGTTAATCCCAAGTTAAGTTAACATTTGGCCTCTTTCTTCTAGTATAACAGTTTGTGTTTCTTTCTTTCATCTGCCTTCTTTCTTTCCATGTGACATTCTCACTGTTGGATCAGTGCGGACAGTAAACAGCTGCCTGTGATTTCTTTAATGTATCTAACCATATATATTTACAGGCAGATGTTGATGCTAGTTTATTCTGTTTCTGCAGTGACTCGCAAAAATTCCAGCTATTCCAAAGGTTTTCCTCTTGACTTATAAAAGCATTAGTTGTAGTCAGACATTGGCCCTGAGTTAGGAGACATTCACTTGCAAATATTCAGTTACTCATTCCTTACCAGCCACGTAATGCACCCTAAAGCCTGCTTCCATATGCTCCAGTGTTTCCTTTACCTTGCATATAATTCTGTATATAAAACTTGTGTATAGTTAGATGTCGCTAAAGCATAAGAGTGAAGCTAGCTATTTCCTTGAACAAGTCACAAGCAATATTAGTGTAAAATGTAAATTTTAAGGTCTTAACATTAAGTATTGCAATAAGGACTCAATGGAAATCCAGTGGTGATCATTTGAAACTTCAGATTTGTTATGATTTATGATAAGAAACAGAAAAGGAACTTTACTCTGTCCAGTCTCTAAAACCTATTATTATCTACTGATGAGGATTTTGCCTACAAATAAAAAATTATTACTTGGTCACTTTGGAAAGTGGAAGTTGACAAAATAAACATCACATATAATTGGTGCATAATTTAATGTTATTTATAAAAACACCACAAAAAAGAGGTGTTCTGTCAGGACAACTACATAGAGTTTATGTCACAGTGTATTTTCAAAAGAAAAGAGTACTGGTTTTGTTTTCAAGACATATATCTTATAATTACTACTAGTGGTGAGAAGTACATAGTAGTGTTACTGAGATACCTCAGCCTAACCCAGTATTGCAGAATTGACTTGAACTGTTCGCAAATATCCTATTTCTTTGGCACTTAAATGTAATAGAAATAATTGTATAGTACAAAATGTTCCTTGCTTCGGATTTAGTGACACATCATGGACTCAACACTAGACTTTCATAGTGGTCAGCACAGGAGTATTTCCTGGCAGGTAGATACAAGCATAAGAGTCAGGAGAATTTCTTGAAGTACCATGATCTCTCAAAAGCAGCCTCTAATGGACTGTGCAAAGATGGTAAACAGGACCTTCCAATCCCAAAGCTACTATGAAAGCCACAGGTGAATTCTAAGAGGCTTTGAAGGATCTTATGGGAGACAAAGATACCCTGTCAGTATCTCTGTGTGCCCCAAAGTTACTTGTTGCCATGCCAAAAGGATTAGCTTTTCCACACGGACTTTGAGAAGGACTAGAATTGGTGGGGTTTGGAGGATGGCTCTGACAAGCCCCCAGCATTGATCCTGCAAGTGACTTCTTGTCAATTTACACCTAATAAATTTTTGGCAAAGTGTTGAACGGACCCAGTATTCAAAATGTACAAGAGAAGCTGGGTGGCTTGAGTATGAGACCAACAGAGTGTACATACAACATACAACAGATAGCAAAATCCTGTGCCAGGCATGCACAATGGTGAAGGGAGTAAAGAAAAAATTTGGATAGTCTCACCGTTATTCAGAGGATTAGGGTAACTCCCCTTCACTCAGACAGGACTTACCCTGATACAATGGCAATTGTCCTGTTTGAAGAACCCAGCAATTTTCAAATAAAATCCCATCATTTACATTAAGAAGATTAAATATTGGTGAACGTTGCCAGATTTCTAGATCAATAGAACCATAGTGTTTAACCCAGTGATTTTGATTTACTAAATTTCCTTAATGGAAGTTTAAACAATGGGGGAAAAGGAAAAGAAGTATTTAATTACTTAATTTCAAGTACCTTTTTAAAATTCTTCTATTTATTGGGACCTATATAGCTTAATATTAAATATGAAAATTAAAGAATGAGAAGACAAATACCCATTATTTTGATTTTTGGTCTGTTAAAAAAAACAAACATAAAAACTAAAAATACATCAACAGCGAAATGGAATTTGGATGGAAGCCAACAGCTCACATTAATTCCTGAGAAACAAACTAACTCAATTTTCAAGTTCACTGGGTTTGTCCTCTAGAGGGTGTCAGCTGAGCTGCATGATGGGAAGGACAAATCCTGTTTTTCTTTATCAGGTCACAATGTTGTAATGTGTCTCCTGATGTGCCTTGAAAGTTGATTTTCCCCTGATGCAAATGACCTTGTTGGAGTACTTCTGGTGGAAAACTGAGATGCTGGATTGCCTCACAGAGAATAGCCATGGCAGTGCCTTCAACCTCCTCCCTGGACAGTCAGGGACATCCTATGCAGTCTCACAGCAATTTTTTTGTACAGAATATGTTATAGTAAATAATCCATATTGTGCATATTCAGTGCACCTCTGCTGTTCATGCTAGAAAAGTGATGTAAGAAATTAAAATGGAGTTGTGAAAGGGCCTACATTGGAATTAATGTTTTTTTGGTTTTTTTAAATTCAGATCAGAGATATTTTTTTAGCTTCTTTCTCTGATATTCTGATGTACTTAGAATAAATTTCAAGTAAAGTATAATTTTTATATGAAAAACTAAGGGGATTTAAATTTTCTGATGTTGATGGCAAATATTTTTCCCCTTCTTAAAACTGAATTTACTTGTAAATTACCTGTTGGGGATTTTTTTGTTGTTTTTTGGTTTTTTTAAAAATAATCCAGTAAGGCTGCTCCTATCCCACTCAGCCAAGATAGTTGATTGCATAAGTTGGGTACAGGACAATTTTTCATAAAAGCCAGCATGTAGGCATGACCCAGCTTATTGAGATGACATTTTCAGAATTTTTCATCAGGTTTTATTTCTCTCCTTTGTTCCATCTCCCCCTCTTAATTGTAAAACAAAAGAGCAAAAATGTCATTCATCTGTTGACAATGCAAATATTTGGTCCCAGCCTGTAGTGAAAGGGTCATCCAGAGGGAAAGAAAACCTCTAGCTCAGGTATTTCTCCTGAGAGGCTGGAGGCCAGGGGTCCTTCTGCCAGCAGCTGCTCACAATCCTAGAGTGAGATCTTTGCTATGTAAGGGAGGGGGCTCAAATCTTTCTTTTCCCAGTGCCCCGACTTACTGGAATGTCATTGACAACTTGTTTGAGAAAGCCCTTCTTGCCTGAGCAGTAAGAACCCTCCTCAGAGAGTCAGCATATTCAGAGATTCCTGGGATTGTATTGCCCCATCTATTTGGCATGTTTTGGAAATGCCTATCAGCAAGAACATCAGGCTGGAGATCATCACACACAAAAATTCCAATGGCAAGCAGGTGTGAAGTTGGTGGCAAGAGTCTCAGCATTATAAACAAGGACCACAGCTCAAAATAAAATTAGGTTTATAGGAATTTGAAAATGTAAGTGATTACAGTCTCCAGACATCTCCAAGGGTACTGATTTTGGAGGATATGAGAGTGTTTGTTTTGAGTACAGGCTGTTAAAGGGACAGATAACCACATAAAATGAGATAGCCATGTTGGTGACCTTGTGCTTATTCTCATTAAATCACTTTTGCAAATAGTACTTGGTGAGTTTTTAACCCTTGCATTCCTTGTCCCATGTAAATTCCTTTAAAAATATGAGCATTTTTCTTTAGTCATTATGGAGATAAAGCTGAACTGTAATTCAAAAAGTAATTTGAATAAAAGAAATTAAAACAGGTTTTGGAAGCAGAGATTGAAAGTCAGGTGGACCATATTTTTAAGGCAATACCTTAATTACTAAAACACAGAATGAAAATATTCATCCCAATGTTCAACTCTATGCGAATCTCAGCATAAAAAGAAGAGAGAATTTGTTTGCTTTCCTCTCTCAGCATACTTCAATAAGAACACTCTTGGAAAACATGGATTTAACACTCTTCAGACAGAGAAAAAAATCAAGTCCACATACCCCAAATGTGCTGGCTGACAGAACTTAGAATGGCACACCAGGAAAAGAGCTGGTCTTCACTTTCCCTGATTTCAAAAATCTTCATCTTGTCACTGTCTTGAAACCACATATCTGAGCAAGTACAAAGCTTTTCCCTGAATACTTAGTCATCTGACACAGAGAAAGATACTTTAGGATTGGACTGAAGGATTTCCAGATGTCCCTTCCAACCTCATCTATTGTGTATTTCTGTGATAATGCCACATTCAGTAGTGTCTGGGAGGTATAGGTGTCCACAGATGGCAAACTGTAGAAGGCAAAAGTGGAATTTGAGGCTCCTTTCAGGACAAACTACTGTAGGCAGTCCTGAGCTTAGCCAGCAGGTCTTGGGGAACTCTGTTTCTGAGAACATAAATCTCCTTATGTTTGTACAGGAGATAAGCTGTTGGGAGCTCCTTACCCAGCTGTGAGGAGCTCCGCAGGCAAGGAACAAGATTCCTGAAGGTAGATAGGTTTAATGTCTTAGCTAACTCAGTTCCGGTTTGATGATTATTGATTCAAGGTTGTCATTGTCACCCTTATTCTGGACTTTTTAATTTATTGTGGTTTTCTCTTGAGATCTTAAAAGATTTCAGTTCACCTTACAAGATTTAACTGATTGTGTTATAAAAGCAAACATACACCTGCAAAGAGAGTACAGGCAGAACAGGTGACACTCATAAAAATTCCTTTCAGATAAGGAAAAGAACCCAAAACAGCAAATCCATGAGTCACACTGGAGGCTGACGTCAACCTTCAGATTGAAAGACTGAGGAAAGAAGAAAAAAGTTTCACATATTAAAACCATTGGGAATGTTTACTACTAAAAAGTTCACTGTCATAATCTAGTAGAGTAACAACGTTCTACACACTTCCTATGGAATATTATGTACTGTTGATTAAGGACAGCTTACATATACAAAAATACTGCATTACTGATTTTGACTAACAAGAAAACAGGAAAGAAGATTTAGCTGTAAGTAATTTCTGTTCCCTGACAAGAAATTGTCTTAGAAGACATACCTCAAGGATGGGTAAACCCATTTATCTGCAATTACTCTCACAAGTACACACATTTTTTAGCAATACGATATAAAATAGCTACTACTACATAAAACCACAACGGATCTTAAGTTTGGTATCAAATCTCTTTGCAATCATCCAGCTTTAAAGCTGAGGGCAATAGAACAACTATCATGACCTCCATTAATTGAAAGAAGAAAAAGTTATATCAGCAGATATCCAAAAGACAGCAAAAATTTACTGGAATCAACTAAGGACAGAACAAAAGATATATTAGCTAAGCGAATTTTTCAGCTTTTTCTTTTACATGTCTCCAGAGATTTTTAGATATTTTCTCCAGTAGATTTTCAGGCAATCAATTTTCATCAATTTTCAAGTACTCCCCATCATGACCTACATTGATGAAATGGTTAATGCCACACCGCCAGACAGAAATCTCATGATTTCATAGAAAAGCAGGGAAGTTTTATTTGAAAGAGAAAAAAGTTAATGTTTTTCTAGAGGTATAATTAAATATTTATATGTTTAAAAGATAGATATACCAGTCTTTTCTGTTAGATGGAGCCACTCTAAAGTCTGAAACTATAAAACTTTGTACAACAGGTTGTTCTAAAGATTCCCCTTCTTTCAACAGAAAAAGGGGTTTATATAATTTATAAATATTCCAGCAGGGCAGCAAGAAAAAAGAACTTAAGGAGTTTGAGATCAATACATTTAGTGTTTTTCCATCTATTGCTTTGGTTTGGTTGGTTTGGTTGGTTTGGTTTTAAATCAGAATGGTTTCCTTCTTTTCACACATCAATTCTTTTATGTAAATTTCCATGACCCACTGGGGAAGCTCTGTTTTAATGTCAATCCTAGGGAAAAGAAAATTCATACCTGTGTGGCACCTAATATTCAAACTTGTTAAAATCCTTCCTCTACCTCTAATACATTGAAATGCAGATGCTGCTTCTTCTAAAGCTGTAGAATAAATGTACTTATGTGGATGCAGAATTCTTTGACATCCATTTGTCTAAGAAGTTGAATAAGGGCAGCAGATTCTTAAACACATGCAATGGTTTGAGCCAAAAAGAACCATTAAAGATTATCTAGTTCCAAACTTCCTGCCATGAGCAGGGACACTTTGCACTAGACCAGGTTGCTCAAAGCCCCACCTAACCTGGCCTTGAACACTTTCAGGTATGAGGCATCCACAACTTCTCTGGGCAACTTGATCCAGTGCCTCACTACCCTTATTGTAAAAAATGTCTTCCTTATATGCAAAGTAAATATACCCTCTCTCACTTTTAAGTCATTGCTTCCTGTCCTGTCACTACAGGACTTGGTTAAAAGACTTTCTTCATCTTTCTTTGTAAACCCACTTTATGTACTGAAAGACTGCAAATGTTTTCTCATTTTTTCTGAGAAAATATCTTGGTTTAAAAAGGTAATGTCATTATTTCCACATGAAAGCATTCACAAATCATCAACCAGGCACAATAAAAACCTGATGATGATGATAATAATAATAATAATGATGATAAGTAGCATAGTTCCCATTACAGTCTGTGAATATATCTGCAGGTTAATGAAAGGTGATCCATAATATTGTGATTACAAGAAGTGAGGCAGTAAAAAAGATCTCTACACAGGTGCCACATCTAGTCCTATCTCGTTAATAAGAAATTAGGAAACAGAAAACTAAATTATTTTCTGCATTACAACAGAGTAATTTACAGCCTAATTCTGCAGAGACGTTTAGGCTATACTAGACCCATCTGTATCCCCCAGGACTGAAACATGACAGATCTCCAGCTTATGTGTAAGACTGTCAGGTTCAGAAATGCCCCAACATGCCTTCCAATTCAAAGCCCACTGTGATCCATTAAGTACCAAGGTCTTTGAAGACAGAAGTTTTAAAATGTGGCAATGTAGCGTATGCATTGTTTTATTAGAATGCAAATATAAACGGAAACATGAAAAGAAAGAAATGGAAAGTGAATTTTAGGGTCAGAATTGTTTAACCCCATGGATCCAACACAAATATTTTGAAGAAAATACATACCTCCAGAGTTTCTCATCAGAAATTTCATTCCCATGAGAGCTTTCTCTTTCTCTAAAGGTCTAACCCTTATTTGGTCTGGTTTATTTATGCTATTTCCGATTTGTAAACAGTGCATTTCCAAGTGCCTTTTTTTAAATAAAGTGTAGCAGTAGTACTTGATTGCAATTTAGATAAATGAGCAGATATATCCATGCATATTTTCTTCAATCTTATATGCAAATATATGAAAAATTAAAAATGTAGCTAGATAAAGACCAAGGGCTGGTCTCTGTTGCCATGTGTTATTGTTCTTCACCCCAAAATAGAATGTATTTTGAGATCTAAAAAGTTTCTCTGTGGAATACCCCTGACTGCTGAAATAGTGTGATGTGGTTTAGTGGCTATGGCAGTATTCAGTCAAAGGTTGAACTTGATGGTCTTGGAGGTCTTTTTCAACCATAATGATTCTATCATTCTATGAAAATAGTCCAAACAAGGGAAAAAAACCCCTGGTGATTGGCAAATCTGACATGCTAAAAGCATGGAATAAAACCTGTCTCTTAGAGCACCCTTTACTGAATACCTTCATAGTAACACAGGCATCACTCCAGGATGCCCTTAACTCGAGTTAGTTTGGATTGCAGTGGGATGTACTGCTAAATCCTGCACAAATGTTCCATACACTTAATCACAGATTCCATTTGTTGATAAGAGACACAGCAAAGACCTTTCTAATGTTTTCAAAACATGTAGCACGTGGAACAGGTGGTGTTGAAGGTGCTCTAGGTGAAGGAAAGGACTAGCTCAGGCTCGCTGGAGCTGAGGAGATACTCAGCCTCCTTTGGCTTGGTGTGTTACACAGAGTAGGAAATAGGCAAGGTGGCTTATTTAATGTCAGTGGTCTGGGAAGTGCCCTGGCCACTGGGAACCTGGCTGTTACTGAGCAGAGATTTCAGGGCGATGTAATAACACCCATATCAACTTAGATCCTCTGCATCATGCAAGGCTTCATACTGTGCCTTCCCCAGGGCAAGCCTGGGTTTCTGTCCACTATCCCAGCTATCCCAAGGACCTTGTCCTTGGCCAGGATTTATGCTCAGAAGTGCTGAAAACAGTATGATGTTAGATCTTTGACAGTGAGCAATGTAACTCCCCTTAAGCAGATATTTGAATTAATTTTCCTCCAGTGCAGCTTCCAGAATCTATTACCAGCAAGGAGTCGTGATTTTTCTTACCACACAATAGTTCTGAGACTGTGTACATGTGACAAAGTGAACTTTTATCTAGTGTTTGCTTAGCAAATAAGGACCTAATCAAGAGCCCATTGAAGTCAGTGGGATGGGTACTATTGCCTTTGGATCAGGCATTGAAGTGCTCTCACATGGTCATTAAGTATAATGTATATATTAAATGCTATTTAAAATATTGTCCAAATGTATAACAAAGGAAAAAAATAATTTCTTCTGTGCCAAAATTTTAACATAATTGGCTATAACACCTTCATTACTGGGAAACACCATTTCATCAGTTACAAACATGGGACAGTAATGGCAAACACTTGGCTCCTGACCTTAGAAAACACTTGCCTGATGTAAGCCAGAGACTAGGAGAGCATGAATGTGTCTCCATGCAGGAAACAGCCTCACGCCCTCATCATTCAATGCCTCACTCCTGCATCTCAATACAGAGCATATGCTACAAATGGGAATATGCAAAGGGGAAAGCAGTGGTCTTGTTTTCAGATTAATTGAGGGCCTGAGAAACTTCCAAGGGAAGGCACTGTTTGTCCATGTGGCTTTGTGTAGAGTGCGGCTAATCAAGCTCAAGAAAAAAATATATTCTGGAGTGAATTATTCAGAGCAACAGAACACCAGACTCAGATACAGAGAACTTAGATTCCTAGAGCAGCACACTTCTGTCATGCCTAGTTGGAAGAATGTTTGTAATATTCTGGAAAGGAAAGGAAAGGAACGGAAAGGAAAGGAAAGGAAAGGAAAGGAAAGGAAAGGAAAGGAAAGGAAAGGAAAGGAAAGGAAAGGAAAAAGGAAGAGGTTTGTTCTACATTGAAGAATTGCAAATTTGCACAGCAACTGTGTGAGATTATTTTCTTCAAAGGTGGCTGCATTAATCTAAAAAGCACCTTTTGCACATCACCTATGAATAAGTCTGTGGCTCCACAGGCAGTTCAGCAGATTTTATGGCTGCAAAAGTGAGGAAATATTGCTCCCCTCCATTCTTAAATATCCTCTCATTCCTGTATCCTGCCCGTCCTCCTTCCCCTTCCTTCAGTCCCAGTGGTACCACCCCACCCACATTCTTGGCTCTGGTCACACTTCTGGGCTGATTTAACTATTTGAAATATCAGAAAGCTCTTCATTGTTTTCTCTTGGTCTGGTTTTTTGTTATTTCAGTGAATTAAACTGACACAGAAGTGTCTACAAGTTCTGAAGGTGGCACAATGTTAGCAGAGGGAGGGTGTGGCCAGGAACAGGGTGGACAGACAGACACAGAAGGGGAAAATACTTGTTTTGAGTAATGATGAGCTGTCTGTGAATGCAGCAGTTTAGTGAGCTATACCCAGCTGGTGGTAGAACCTTCAGGACTCAGCTTTGCATAGAGAGAATAGTCCCTTGACTTCAGTGGTTTGCTTCTGTTAACACCTATTTAGAAGTTGTTTGCAGATAAGCTAGTTATACAAGAAGTGCTGCTAATAGAGCTGCTTGCAGTATCTGCAGAAACGCTCAAAAGCACTTCTTTAAGGGTGAACATATCCTCTAAGCCCAGCTCTATTCTTGGATCATTCATAGAGGAAAACGGGAGATGTTTGTATAGCTGCCCAGTGAAAAATGTGCCTGGCCTCCTTACTATTCTTTTCCTGGATGGTGCCCACCAAAGCACAGTGCAAATACATGAATGGTGAAGTGGCTGTTCAGTCTGTAAGCTTGTAGGGACATGTACTTATATGAATACAAACATTTTTTTTCCCAATTTGGCACAGGAAAAAAGAATACATACTGAAAAATGGCATTTCAGAATCAAGATAAGTAACCTGAGATAACTGTTTAACATCAACTCAAGAGAGAGGTAAGCACTGAAATTTTTTACTTACATGTAGACTACATAAGGTCAGAACTATATAGTTTACCTCTACTATCTTCAGAGTGTAGAGTTTCCCTGGGTTCGTAGAGGATAGAGCCATGTGAAATGTGTTAGTATAATATATGGTTTATTTATTTTGAAGTTTGTTCTTTGGGAAGAAAAACAGCAGGGCCCACTTCTATACAAAACAAAATGAGTTTTCATTTAAAGGTTATAGGAACAGGCAGTGAGTAAAACACCCAAATGTAAAGAGACAGAGAGACAGGTCTGGCTTTGTCAGCTGGAGACAGAGCAGGAAACACATTATTAAACATCACCATCTACTGGAGGCCTGCAATTGTTCCTTACGAAGAAAAACACAAGCTTCTATGCTGAATTAACTTGTCAGACAAGCCGACGCTTTCACAGATCTGGCACCACTTGTAAAGTTATAGGCAGGACAAGGTTTGTGGACCTTTTCATTACCAAGTTGGGAAAAGATTTTCAGAATTAAGAGATTTCAGGGCGATGTAATACAGGCTTTGAAATTGCTAATAAGGAAGACTCTTACAGAATGAAGGTGGGAATAGTCAGGCATGAGGGCAATAGCATCCTTTGGATAATCAATTTATTTTCTTGTGGTATTTTTGTGTAGATACACACATGTATATCTCACAGAGCTGAATGGCTGTCCTCCTGGGTAGTTTGTGCTGACTGCAGTTCCATAGTTTTGAATATTAACTTTTCACTCTGTTGGCTTCACAGATAAGATTTAACCATATTTGTGTGATTTTACAGCATCAGGACTGGCAGTGGGTTTCACAGAGCTTGCTGAGGGCAAAAGGCACCAGTTTTGAGGCACCGGCACTCCCCTGCTATAGCTGCTGAGCTGGACTAGCTGGGCAATGAAGGATGCTTGTTCCTTTCCATTCCCCACTGAGAGCAGAAATCCCCAGCACCACAGTTAAGGATGCCACTCCCTGCCTTACGCCATCCCTCCACCTCTACATTTTTTCTCCCAACTCTTTCTCCTACAAGCGCCAGAGAAGCTACAGCACTAAGCGCCAGCAGTGGGTGATATGAGTGTCTTTCTCTGTGGTAGAAGAGAGATCTAATGGAAAAGTGCTAAACTTTGAGGGCCCTCCTCTTTTTTTCCCCTTTGCTTTCTCTGAAATTTCACTTGGTTGTATTCACAGAACTGGTGACTCAAGACACCAGAAATAAGGGAATTCTTTAGAGAAATCAGTTAGAAAAAATTGCTGAGGTGTAAGCACTTGAGAAGAGCTCAGAAAAAAAACCTGCAAAGGCAAAGAATTTTTCCTTATCACTGAGTAATGCTCTCAAGCCATCATTACAGTTAATTTATCAAAAGGAATTATTCAATAATTACTGGAAACATTACAGTTAAGATTCTGGAGGATGTTTCAATGCTTCTACCCTTTAATTAACAGAGATACTTATCTAAAGAAATTTTTGTGATAAAAAATCTATTCCTGGATATATCCTTTTAAGAGGTGTTGCCAGTGACAGCATCAAATGCAGGAGCTCTTAGCTTAGTGCACTGATTTTGTTTTTTTCAATTGTCAAGACCAAAATACTCTCAAAAAGTAAACACCGAGATGTGGAAAGGACCAAAATTAATGGGAAAGCTGTCTTGTTTGAATTGGTGGTGGTTAAAACTGTTTCTTGCAATGAGTCACAGAAAACCAGAAATGGAGTTTCAGGAAGAGCTAAATAGATTCATGCTAAACTGAAGCAGAGAGAATGAGAAACACTGACAATAATGACAAAGTATTATATCCTTGTGGGATACTGGTATGTACCATACTGTACTGTTATTGTGCTATCAGCATATTTGGAAAGAAATAGGTGTTAGAGTCTACCAAATAGTCCTGGCGTCAACACCGTTTCAGGGCTTACATGTAGTTCATTTGTCTGGAGAGGATATGAGGTGAAACAAGTTTCCAACACTTAAGTAAATATCATGCAGGATTACACAGGAACAGATCAATAACAAATTGTATTTCTATTGCTGCATTTATCTTCCAAACATTCTGCAGTTCAAAACAGAGAACCCCTCAGGTAGATTGTTGTTAATGGCAAGTCACACTGATAGGAATAAAGTTGAAAAATGTTTTGTTCTAATGTGCTGTGTTGGCAACAAAAAAAATGGAACACCACAGCAAGATGAAAAGGTGCAATACCTGAGTGCTAATAAAAAAGATATTTCAAATGTAAGTTATAGAAAAAAAAATTTACTGTGCTACAGAGCACATGTATCTCATCATTTATTCTAGGCTGTATAACAGAACCTGTTGAATTTTGGTGGGATTACATCATTACAAAATTCACCTAAAACTAAGCAAGGCTTCCCAGGCTCTCAGTACAGACCAGGAAGGGAAACAGATTTGTGAGAAGATGATCTGTTTCACTGGGTAATGTTCCTGGTATGAATTACCTCTGGGAGAGACCTTTTCTTCTCCATTATCTGAGGTGAACAGATTCGACTAAGAAAACTAATTTAGAGACAAAGGCAAGAAGTATCGTGTGCTTCAAGCATATATTATAGAACCATAGATTAGTTTGGGTTGCAAGGGACCTTCAAAGCTCATGTAGTTCAATCCTTCTGCAATGTGCAGGGACATCTTCAACTATATAAGGTTACTCAGAGCCACATCCCATCCAGCCTTAATTTGGCTTGGCATAGGAAAAATCTAAAGAAACAAATATATGTGGATATCGGTTTTAACAGTTCTACTTCATAACTAGATTTTATTCAGTAATGAGCAATATGGTTAGGACCACTACTCTCAATGGACACACCACAGAACGATAATAAAAATTTCTAGGCACTAGCAGTGCTAGTCCATCGTACTTGTGGTTCCAGCCAGCCCAGTTCTGTAGCTGCCCCTTTCTGTCTCCCAAAGGCTGAAATCATACATTTGGGTGGACTGTTGAGTCCAGCAAAAGGGAGCTTAAATGGGGGTAGGATTGTCCACCTGCCATAGCTTTTGGTGTCCCTTCTTTGCTTCAGCAGGATGACCAATGATTGTTGCTCCAGGGTGGAAATTAGCTGGTCTCTGGGCTGGACCCCTTACTCAGTTAATCCCTTTTTTTATAATGGATAGAATTCATTAGTGCCACTGAGCAAATTCTGGCATCATAGCAAAGGAGATGCCTGCTGTTAAGGAACAAATAGCTACATTTAGCTGCATAAGACCAAAATGACAATGTCACATTGGATTTTGTTCAAAAATGATTCAACACAATAATCAGCAGCTGAGAGGTTTTATTATACCATGGAAATACTCGTCACGATGCACCAAATGGTGAAGTGCTGAGGCCAGCCAAAAGTCAGAGGGTCAAATGCGATTTTACCATAACCTCAAGACAAAGACATTGGAATCAGAAGTTGAACTGGCCCAGTAAGTTACACCAAGAACTGACACAGGCATGTGTGATCAAAGCCATGTAAAGCATCACTTAATGAAGTAAGAAGAGAACATGGAAACAGTGAAGAAATGTTTGAATGGAGTAACTGGTAAGGAAATAAATATATTTTTTACACAGTGCAGGGAAGAGGTGTAAGCAGAGCAGCAGAAAATTCAGGCTAAATGCCATTTTTGGCTCTGGGACTCTCTCACAGGTCTGTGTCATGTCTGAAGTCCATCATTTATACTTACGATGAGGTTTTGGGCCTTTTGGCAGATATGGGCACACCTGGGGTTTTGTTAAAGATGGAAGTGATAGATGACAGCTGGTCTGATAATGCATCTGTGTAGAAGTGGAAGTGGTCATATTCTGATGCTTTGTAGTGCTGGTGGGATGAATGACTTGAGGTGCAACAGAAGACAAGAAGAGAGCAGAAGGAAAAGAACTGTTCACAAGCTTTGTGTTTGTGGTTAATGGCCCGAGGAATGCTTCACAATTCATCCAATACAACATTTTGGGGCTGCTTGCTACCACAAGTCATACTACAATTTCTCAGTCCTTATCTGGAGGAGCACAACACTCAAAAGAATTTTGCTTTAATGAGAATTTATTAAAACACTGGATGTTGCAATGATCAGACCAAATTTCCAACCCACTGACAATTTTGTTCTCTGGAAAAAGCAGGGACCTTCTTTTTGTGATGCTCTCCTGCCATCTCAGCATGCTGAAATGGAGCAAAGCAAAGTCACGTCTGCCAGATGAATTTACAAAATGAAGACGTTTCGTTCCATCACCCACAAAATTACACTAGGGATTAAGGAAATACGGACAGTGACAGAGCCCAGAAGGGTCCCACGACTGTCCTCGCAGCTGTCAGGAGGCTGCTGCGAAGCGCAGAGCGCCCGTCAGTCACCCCTGGCGAGGCTCCGCGGCCCTTCTGCCCTGAAGGGACATGGGGACCCCGCGGCGGGCCTGGACTGCTCCCTGACAGCAGCCGGAGCCACCGCCGGCGGGAGTTAATCATTAAATCCCCAGCAGATCTGCTCCTGGCCGGCTCCCCTGACCCTCCTCGGCCTTCAGCCGTGCCCTGTCCCCTTCTGGCCTGGCTGAGCACCGCGGGAGGGGAAGCAGAGGCAGTGACGGAGAGACCTCCCCGCTGCAGCCCGACAGCGGCCTCCAAGCCCCCGTGCGAGGCGGAGCCCCCCGGCGGGCGCGGCCGTCCCTGCTCGCAGGGAGCCACGCAGCCCCTCTGGACGGCGCCGTAGGGCACACCTGTCCCCGCCGCCGCCCCCGCCCCCGCATCGCCTCTCCTCCCCTTCACGGCCGCGCTCGGCCGACGCCGTCTCCGGCCGCGGGGGCAGAGCTCCGGCCCCCGCCTCAGCCGGCGCCCCGCGCCCTCAGGCCGCCGCCGCGCC
>VZRM01007011.1:889130-915813 GCA_013397955.1 Grantiella picta
CTCGGGTCTCTCTTCTTGTCCCCCGCGGCGCTCAGAAACACGCTTGGGCGGCGACGCTCTCTCCTCGGAAGAAGAGGATGCAGATGCTCGCGACGGCGCGCTGACAGCCGCCGACCAGAGCCCGTCTTCGAAGAAGAGCATCGCGCAGATCATGAAGGACAAGAAGAAGCAGACGCAGCTCACCCTGCAATGGTAGGGCTCCGGAGAGCCCCCGCTGCCCACCCTGGGGGCTCCAGGACCGAGCCGGCGTGTCTGTCGCACTCAAAGGGACCTTTCAATAGCAGCTGAGCCGGCACGGAGAGCGACATCTCACAGTTCTTTTAGAAAGAATTTTTTATTTCTGGGGTGTTTTGTCAGTTAGTTTTTGGATTTTGTTTTCTTTTTTTTTTTTTTTGGATAAGCCTCATCTACAGATAAGGACATCCATCTCCAAATTTCTGAGTTTTGAAATTTTGAGAGGTTTGTCACTTAACAGAAGTCTTGGTCAGATTCTCACTATGGGGCTGTCAATGAAATATATCATCAAAATGTATTAATGAAACTTTATTCAAGAATTGCATCTATGAATGGCTGCTTTATTTATCTTTTAAGGCTATGACAGTTAGATTTTCACTGTCTTATAATGGATTTCTTTTACATTATGTTCTCCCACCTATTGAGGCCCTAACTTTGGTTTATTTTATTGGGGGGAGAAAAGTTAACCAAATAAGAGGACAAATTCTGGAGATATTAATTGATAAATGTTTCTATTAAAGTATACTTGAAATTAGGGAGAAGTGCTATTCAATTAATTGGGAACTTAATTACCAAATGCAGACTGTCGATAGAGATTTTTTTCCTTCTAACTGACAAATTAGACTAACCCAAATTCTTCAGTTTCATATTCTAATTTACATCTGACTTCTGAGTGTTAATAGTAAAGAGTTTAAGTCTGGTGAGTCAGTGCAAAATTATTAAACATGCGCACTACACAGTATTTTCTTACAGATTCATGTAATTCAAGAAATAAATTCATTGCACATCATCCCAGGAGTCGTAAAAAATGTAAAATAATAAAGAAAGAAACCAACAGGACAGCAGTGAAATACACAGCTGTTACCAAGGGTTCTGTTCAAGTGAAGACAGCCAGGTTTTTGCTTCAGTTTTAAAATTTTTATTTTAATGGTCATCCCTCAGCACTTGTTTTCTGTAAACTGATTGGGAAGCTACATAGCAATGCACCTCCTTCAAAAAACTCTGTATTTAATTTTTCCCTGTGATGTAAAACACTTTCAGGTCCAGAGTGGAAATTAAAAAGCAAAAGGAGGAAGAAAGGAGATGTTAGCTTAGGTGTTGAGGATACAGTGAGACAGAAGATGGAAGTCCAGGTCCCTGCTCTCAAATCCTTTCAAACAACTGACTTAAACCCAGGTCTTTCATGGTCTAGTTAGTGCTCTCACTTTCAGAATAAAGCTGGCTCTCAGGTGGTGATAATTTAGTTATTTGAATGAAGCAAAAAAAACCAGACATTGAAAAAGACTCATTAAGAAACTGTATCTGGATCCAGGTTTTCCATATTCTCAACTAATCTAAGCACCAAGTGGGGAGTCAGTCTGTAGTGTCATGTTCAGGAGAAACTCAGCTGTGTGCTCCAGTGGAACTCTTCAGTAAAATTAAAAAAAGAAGAAGAAAAAAAAAAGAGAGCAATACCGAAAACTGGAAAATGCAGTTGGGAGAAATGGCATGTTGCTTCTTACTTTGGCAGTTTCTTTCTCTACACAGGCTGGAAGAAAACTACATTGTATGTGAAGGAGTTTGTTTACCAAGATGCATCCTTTATGCACATTATTTAGACTTCTGCAGAAAAGAGAAGCTGGAACCTGCTTGTGCTGCAACTTTTGGGAAGGTAACAAGTAAATGCCTTAATAATTTGTTAGATTAATTGTTTGATAGAATCATAATTTAGTACACCTGTGTAAAAATTCTTCTGAAATTCCTGTGTTTTCTACTGCTGATGTACGTGGAATCCGACTAGTTGTAACTACACTTGAAGGGATTTCATAACATCACCTTCAGGAGATTGAAGCTGAAATTCCCTTTGATTTATTGTTGTTTCTTACAAAAAAAAAAAAGGCATTCTCTCTCAGTGTTTTTCTGTTTTCCTTTTTGTTGATGATATTGGTAGGTTCTTTCCACAAAACCAGATCTGACATGGGAGACACAATTATACTAAAGGCAGTGTAAAGTGAGATGTGACACAAGCAATACTAGAAGGGGAAGAAAAATTAATAACACAAAGAGCTCCCAAATGAAAAATTGTTGATTCATTCTCTTTTCTACCGTTCCCTAAAATTAATCCTGAAATAATTTAATGAAAGGGAGATGTGAACTCTCCAAATTAAATGCTGAGTATTTAGTCAAAGAGGAAATCAAAAATGCTTCAAGGATCATCTTTTTTTAAACACTACTGACCTAGTAATGGTTCATACATAGCAAAATGCATTAGTTTAATTAAATAATATTAATGGATTTAAAATCCAGTTCACAAAATACTCATTTCTTATTTTATTCCTCGTGAACTGGATATATTAAGAAAGTGGATATCTAATTTTCTTCCACAGTTTCAGTATAAGTGAGAAAGACAATAGGTTTCTATTTAAACATTGTTTTGACAGTGATCTCTCTATTGGAAGTATCTATTAGATCTACCTCTATTACTGAATTAATTTTTCAGATCACACTTTCAAATGAAAAACCAATTTATTTCTAGTTGTTTTTCTTTGAAAACAGAATAGCTATAGGGCAGTTTCCCCTGGTTTTGTTTAGATCTCTGAAGGAAAAGATACAGTTGTACTTTAGTAACTTGAACATAACAGATCCTGGTGAAGAAAACTAGATTTTAAAATGTAAAAATGAAAACAGAGAACAGGTGGCAAGATTAGAGATGCACAGTGAGATGGGCAAGGATGGAACAAAGCCAGCAGTGTGAAACATGGCCTAATCGTTTATGTTGTGCCACAGGTGACACAAATGTTTATTCATGAACTGCCTTAGACCATATATTTCCACTACGATTTTTCTATAAACAGATTGCTAAGAAATTGTACCGGTGTTAGAAATTAATGCAGTTATTTTCTCTCTAGACCATTCGCCAGAAATTCCCTCTCCTTACCACAAGGCGGCTTGGAACAAGGGGCCATTCAAAGTAAGTCACAATTACCTGTGTATCTGCTTATGGAACACATTTTAGAAATGATACGGATTTCCATGTCTCCTTTATGTGTACTAATTGTCAGGGGGCTTTTTTCAGATGATACACTACAAGGGATAACTTTCATGTAAACGCTGAAACTAATATGCAAACTCAAGAGTTTAAGTTTCAAAACATTGCTGCAGACATAATTTTTAAAATTAAACTGATTAAGCTTCTAAATCTTGTAATTGCATTTATAGAGCCATGCATATGTTGCAAATATATGTGAAAATGTTAGATTTAAAAAGTATTTTATAATACAGATATCTTTTTATAGCTGCTCATCTTTCTATAAATAGTGATTTTATTTCCCTTTTGCAAGCCTAACAATTATCATTGTGTTCTCTACATAACAATATGGATTCACTTAAATACACCACAAAAAAGCATTGTTTTAAATTGAGAACAAGGTATGCTTCTGCTCCTTGTTGTGGGTATCTTATAGAACGCTGAAAAGTACACAATCTATAGTGCAGTCATTTAATAAATAATGTATCTTATTAATTTGTATATTTGATCTGTGGAATATTAGGTTATAGGAATAGATCATAGATAATTCTGTATCGCCTGGTGGTAAAATTTTTATTAGTTCTGGCATTATGCTTTTGGCCATGAATAATTTAGTGTAAAACTGTTATGAAGAGTGGTAGCACACATATTCCTTCACATCCATTTTGCTAATTAATAAGATAAAAAACCGGAATAATGATAGTAGTAGAAGAAATTCAAACATTTTCTTTGTTTGGGAAAACTCTTAATTTTGAACTACTTAGCCTTGAAAGACAAAGTTACTCTTGTCTTTCAGTAGTTTACAAGCAAAACACAAAACAAAAAGGAGACTGAAAAGAAAAAAAAACCCTGTAAGACTGATTTTCCTAAGTGCTTTGTAATGTACTAGGAATGTCTAAAAGAGGCATTTTTTACTTTCATCATTTTGGAGGGTTGTTAAATGTTGTTATACTTGGTTTTCTTCCTGCCTTAGAAATACAAGAAATAGCAAGTTGGTTCCATATTAGTTTTGCTGAAGAATGCATGAGATATCATCTGTTTTAGAATTTTAGGTTTTGTTGCAGAAAAAGTGAAGGTGGGGAAGAATTTAAATTCCAAATGTTTGCAAAGACGTTCTATTTCTTGAGCACGTCTCAAATATTAATTTTAAATAACCATTAATAAAAATAAAATCCAAGGAAATTAAGTCTGCATAGAACATTATTCCTTTTTCTTTTGTTTGTTTTTTGGTTGGTTTTCACAGAGGATAGTTCTTGTATAATGTCATAGTCTTACAAATTTATAATCCATTCATCTCTTTTAGGAGACAGTACACAGTCTGCAGTGTGTAGAGGAAAACTGGAACTGAAATTAATTTCTCTTTTTGTATGTGACGTATAGATGCTGAGTAGAGGGGGTTTTGAGGAGAGCAACTATTAGAAAGGTTATTTATTAGGGAAAAGAGGGATTTTATATATTGTCTGCTGTGATGAACTTAAGGTATGATTACAGGCCTAAGATGATGTAGACATAGCTTTGCAGATGGACATTTGCTGCTGGTGTTGTGTTTTAAGATTTTAAGAGATCTGGCACTCACAATCTGTGCAGGAATATTTGATAGCCTACTAATTCATCATTGCCTTGGTGAATTCTTAGTCAGGTTCATAACCCAACATATTTGGTAAACCACTTAAAATGAATGAGATAATACAAGGGAAAAGTGTCCCACACGCTCATTATATATTTGTTGTGACATATCTAACAGATTGATAAACAGGATCCAATGAGGATCCAAACCTCCAAAACGTATCGTGTGTCTGCATGATTTAAGCACAGTGAGTCAACTTTTGTTAAGTAAATGAATATGTTTCAAATGCATATATAGCTACAGAATTAATTGTGTGGGAATGTGGTTCACCACATTCCCATTTTCTCAAAGACATTAAACAATACTAATGTAGAAATAACTCGTGCCCAACATTTATTTGGCAGACTCTGTATCCCTAATGACCTTGTTATGTGCCATATTTTCATATGTATTAACTGTTCTTGAACAATTTCCTCAAAGGGATGAGGCATCTGCAGGTTTTGTTTGAACATCTGGCACTTGTTTCTCTGTATTTTTTTCATCAGTTTTTGTCAGAGACTTTTCCCCTGCAATTTTTATTTCTGCTAAGATTCATTTACATTGATCTTGCTGTACTATAAAGGACCTCACAAAAGGCACAACTGACAATACTACCAGTTTAGAGACTGAATATAGCAGCAAGTAGTCACAGAGAAGTGTCAGTATAAATCACAGAACTGTGTAATCATAGAGGCATAGAATGATAGAATTGTTGGGGTTGGAAGTGACCTTAAAGATTATCTAGTTTAAACCCCCCTGCCTTGGGCAGAAGCACTTTCAACAAGGCCAGGTTGCTCAAAGCCTCATCCAATCTGGCCTTGAATACTTCCAGGGATGGGACATCCACAGCTGCTCTAAGCAGCCTGTGCCAATGCCTCACCACCCTCACGGTAAAGAATTCTTTCCTAGCCTCTAATCTAAATCTACCCCTTCTCAGTTTAATAACCTCTGATAATCTGTTTTTCTATCTCTGGTGTTGTGGGCCATGTCCCCCTCAGAACCAGAGACTCACTGAGGGGCAAATGAATTTCTGATTTCATCAGGTAGCAGTTAATCACACAAATGTAATTTACAGAAGTATTTCCATTAAATTAATAATAAAGCTAAAGGGCTGTTCAAGTTTTAGTAAATTACTAGTTACCCTCTTTTTATGTCAGCATGGACTCTAAATGTTATAAACTGTTCTGGGTTACTGGGTCTAGTAAGAGAGTTCTTCCTAGCAATTCAGTCGTAATTTTTAAAGCACAGTAGTGTAATGACATTGTGTTATTTCTACTGCTGCTATCTTTATTACTATATAATGCTAGCAGGAACAGAAGTAGTACTCATTATTCCTGACAGTGATGTTTTATATGGCATTATTGCCTAGGAGCTCTGATCATTGTCCAGGACTCTACTGAGTCAGATGATGAAAAAGCGTGAAAAGGAAGAAGACAGTTCTTCTCCAACGGAACAGTTGTTCTTATATTGTAGAAAAAGTTAACACCCCAGGAAAAAAGTGCCTTACTGGACACTGCAAGCTTGCACAGTTATCTGTTGATAGAACCTGGCTATGATCAGAAAAAAGCAAAGAAAAGAATTTCCTTTTTCCATCATCCTCAAGGTGATGGAAATTGTTTTTCTCCCACACTAAAACAAGGCCAGCCCCTTTATAACACTCTCATGAGCACAAATTGGATTTGAGGAAGAGCTCCTACATTAATGTATGGAATACAGTTGCTGTTCTAAGGTGTGAGATACACAAATGTTAGTTCCTTCTCTGTTCCCAAAAAAATCTGTCATCTCTAGTTCTGGGTAAAGGACAAACTTAAAACTGAGTCTAATGATTCCGAGAATTCAAGTCAGAGTCTGTTTTTCTCTGATTTTACATCCAACAACCCATTTGTACAAAAGTGTCAATACAAAAACACCTGTTTAAACATTTGGCCAAGAAGGTCCAACATATTGGACACAATTTTGTTAACAAAATTTGTTAATCTCCCATGACCATGCTAATCACTCTGTATAGCTAAAAGTAAGGGAAATTTTCTGTTTTCCTCCTGAGTGAAAGAAGGTGCAGCACCATAAATATTGCAAACTGCTCTTTTAGATTAGTATTTCATAAGCAACATTTCTCTGCTCTGAATCCAGCTTTTTGCGTGTTGAACATAACTGTGGTCACTGCTAGAACTCAGTTGTAATTTTCACAGTACATGAACCACTGAAGCAGCTCTTTGGGAAAACTGCACAGTCCATACAAACGGAAGACTGTTTGAGCTCAAGTTACAATTTAATTTCTTTGTAGACTTTGATCAATGATGAATCTTAGCTTTTATCCATCATGTCTGAAAACTATTATCTTATTTATTAGGAGTGATTTAGTGGGTTAATAAAACTGATATGGCAGCTGGCCCTGTGATAAGAAGTTATTGCAAGTCCCTGAACAGCTTAAGCCTATCATTTCCTTATCAGCTATCATTTGTGTCAGTGTATGCTAAAATCAGAGCTACAGGTTGTGTAGGAACATATGTTACAACAAAGCACTGAAATTAAAAGAGAAAAGCAGTTCAACTTGTTTTATAAAATGTCTGTTTCAAAAATTTAGAGTAAATACTTTATAGTGACTGATTACATTTTATTAATTTCACAAAAGAAATATAAATCGTAACATACAAATATACTGTACATGCACAGAAAAATATGCACACAAAGAGACAGAAGGAAGGTATTTGAAGATGTAGGTTAAAGATATTATTAATGTACCTGGGATGGGTATACTACTCTCAACCGGGAGCCCAAAACAAGCTGTTCAACTAATGACTTTGGCTGGTAAGAGAATAATAATCTTTATACCCTATAGCTCTATTGAGTATGCCAAACAGAGCTTGAAAAGTAAGATTATGGTTTTTTTAATTGTTTCTGTGTCATGAGTGGAAAGCTGTCTTTCTTAGCGCTAAAAATTCAACTAGACATTACTGAAGAAAATCGAATGATACCTGCTGTGCCTTTAATACACACAGAATATGTACTGAAAATATCTATTCTCTACATAACGTTTCAGTGATAAATTCTAATACCTTGGGGCATTCCAGCAGGAACAAGTATATTGCCTACCACTGGATACCTGAGAATATAAATCACACCACAGTTCCTGTTCCTAGCCCAAATCTATTAATATGGAATTAGGTGTTGAATAATCTAGATATTGAATCCTATCTTTGTAAAGAAATAATGCTTTTCCTTGCCTCTGGTCCACTCCAGCTTTAGCAGGAGGGAATGCCAAATTTATGGTGAAGGAGTAAAAGCTGGGTTTTTTTAGAACTTAAAAAAATAAAATTTGATTGAAGCTGGGAGATTTAAACTGTTGGAATGAGATGTAGGCAAGCAACTGTGTGCTTACATGGCCAATGACAAATGTGCAGATGACATTGTTAAAGAAGCAGTCAGAGCATGTCTCTTTTTCAGAATGTTCAATGGACACCCTTTGCAACATAAAGATTAAGTAAATGCTGTTTTTTCAATGAGTCCATACATGTGTATTTTCAATACTTCTTGTGTCACAGTAAGGAAAGAAGGGAGAAACGTTTGGCTTTCCTGGGGGTTGACAAGGTGCCACAGTGATCTGGAAGTGTTAAGTAGACCATCAGTTTTATTTAAACAATAAAAGTGATGATGCCACTTTGTCATGTTTCTTGGCTGTAAAATCCTGAACGTGCACAACAGACTGTCCAGAAATGAAAAACGAATTCACCTGAGATTTTCAAAGCTACCAAGGCTAGGCAAATATATCATCCTAATGAACATTTTCTTAGTCATAAGTTGTATCTAATGCCTTTAATCTGGTTTGTAAATAAAAAGCATGTGAGGGTTTTGTTCTTACCTGTGACAGTTCCATACAAGAGCAAACAAAATATTATGGTTATTTTTTAAATGATTATGACCAGGAACAGCAGAGATCAGATGGGATGAACACTTTTGTTAATGTGTTGTATGAACTATTTGCAGGAGTTTCTGCTTTAAGAATGCATTTCTTCAGGCTTTTGGGGAGTTTCGGTGAAATCTGTGCAATGTTGCAAAGTGCGTATTTTGAAGTAGCTCAGTTAAACGAGCTGCCATGGTACTATCAAGCTAATATTAGCAAAAAACAAATTAATCTTTTTATTCTATCCATAACATTCTTAGACAAATTTGGTTTAACACAATCAGTTTTTAAATCTATTGAATGGAATTTATAAGACAGGCCCTATCACCTTTGATAGATGAACTCAAGCAAACTTTGCTATGACTGGTAAGGAAAGAGTTGCCCTCAGCTTGCTCTCCTGCCCTTCTCCCAAAGGTCACTTATTTTGTAGCAAAATCAGTAGAAAGCAGTAAATAGCTACTGCACAGCCAGTTTTATTAGCACCAACACATCCTCCTTAGCATCTTCGGTGCCTTTGGTTAAGGTGTTGGGTGTGAGCACCGCAAAGCCTGAGCAATAGACACATTTCCTTTTTCAAGCTCTATTTGGAGCAATAATCTCCAGGAGAGCAGCAAGGGACACAAATGTGGATGAGAAGTGCCTAAATGGCTAAATAATTCAGTCTTAGTCAGCCCACAACCTGGTAGAAGAATAAATGAATGTTATATTATCATTATTAATCATAGGAGGCTGAACATTAAGTTATAAGGTACACTGGCAAGCTATTTTCAGCGAGAAGTGCTGTGAGGGACTGTCTATATGTAACAGTGGCAAGACAGATAAACCTGGTAGATCAAACCCAGCCCCCTTTCAAACAAATGAAGTAAAATTAAACAGAAATTAGGGAAAAGAGATAGAACATGTTTCTGGATTTTATGTTCCAGCTACATTCTTGTAAAAGAGAAAATATTTTAAATGTAGTGCTTGTATTTTGGATCAAATCATGACAATACTGTTTTCTATGAGACTAGATTTTGTTCCATGTCAGTTCCATCTTTTGTTAGACCCTGTTTAGAAAAGTTTTCAGAAAGCATTTAAAATCAATTTGACAGCTTGATTTACTTTCAATTTGGCAGTTTGGTTTACTTGACATGTCACTCATACACTCCTTTTTTTTTCTTACTCCTGCAGGTATCACTATTATGGAATTGGCATTAAAGAAAGCAGTGCGTACTACCACTCTGTGTATTCTGGAAAGGGCTTAACCAGGTAAAACATTACTTCTAAGACTTAATCAGTGAAGGTCTAACTATAACCTTCCCTTAAAAAAGTATTTGTAAGACTCTTAATTTTCATTTCTATCAGAACTAGTATTGTTGCTTATCTCAGTGATTTAAGAGGTTGGTCTAGATATTTTGCTAATGTCTTTCAGTTTGACCCCACCAGAGTCAGTGTAGAGCTGCATCAACTTACAACAGCAGAGCATTTGTTCGAGTTGGTATGGGGCAGCAAAGTACCATTTCCAGAACACTTGTCTAATTTTGTTTACTTGTGTGTCACCCTGTGAGTTCTCTCCCCAGGACAGCTTTCCATTTTGAAACGTGTAGAGAATGGTGTGAAGCTGGCACCTGTGGGGCAGGAGGGAGGGGTCAGTGTAGATTAATATTTACAGGTCCTTTGACTGGCTAATATCAGTTTAAACCTAACCCAGGAAGCTCTAATTATATTTATTTAAGGGACAGCTAGCAGGATCAATACTTTACGATAGCTGCCTGTTGGTTTGCCAAAGATTAATAGTTCCTAAAACAAATGTCTCTGTTCACATATGGCTTGAATGACGGCTTTCATTGTCTGTGGCAATATACCTGGATAAGTGGGTCTTTGAGAAAAGAAAGGAATAAATGAGTATATAATCACACATAGAAAATTCGACTGGTGGCAAATTTAGGTTATATCCAAAGAGACCTTTTCCAAACAATAGGACAAGAGTGAAAATTGAGGGTAATCCTGCCAATGATGCTTAAAAAGGGAGGGTTCTCTCCGCAGCAATACTTAGGGTATCTGTAATAGATTGGAATATGATATTTCTTTGTTTGGTATTTATCCGGAGCTGTGGAACTGTTTCTGGTACACAGTGTATTTTTCTTTCATTATACAGAATTACCTTGAACAAATGTTCACTTTATTGACTAAAAGACAGTTATTTTCATTTAAGAGAATATAATAATTCTTATCCTCAGCTTTATATCAGGCAGGCACAATCTAGCAGCAATGAGTGCAAAGAAAGTTGAGGTTTTGCAAAATTTCCCAAGGCTGAATTTCTGACAGTATACACTCACATAAAGATGGCATAGATACTCTTTAAGATTTTCAGGACTAATCACTAGATTCACTAGATTCACTGGATTTACTAATTAGGAACTTTTTCTTTGTGTTAGGACCTGTGCTGTCCTGTATCAGATGTTGAATTTTCAGGGTCCAGCACTTAAATTGCCTCCCTACCTCGTTTAAAACAGAAGCTCAAATGCTCATTTTGTACAGTCTGGCCCATCATGGTGGTTGGATTTTTCTGTGTGAAGAGAACAATGCAGTAGCCTGGGGTTAAGAACAAGCTTCTGGATGAGGAAAGAATTAAGCAATGTAGGGATTCAAAACTGAATCTCCCAGTTCCTGGCTGCTGCATATAGTGATCCATAAAATCTGTTATTTTGTCTCTTGTAGTAGGTGAGGCTCTGGAAAAGCAGCACTAGCAGATGCTGCCTCACATTTTTGCTACCTATTCTGTGTACATTTTGCTGCACATGTGGAAATCCAGAATCCAAAACAAATACGTCTAGCCATGAAGTAAATTAGATCCACGTTGTAATCAGCTGAGTGATGCCTTTATTTATACTTAACTATCAGCAGGCAAGGGAACTGTCTAGGTGACATGTGATGGATCATCATGTGGTGGGAACTGTCAGGCACCTGTGCCAGGCCTGGGCAGGAGGAATTCCGCAGCTGCTCAGCCTCTGGATTTCTGTCCTGCCAGAGAGCATCTCAACAGCAGGAAACCATGATATTGCCACTAATAATTGTGAGACTTCATGTGGCCCACAGTATCTTATCAGTTGGCAGCTAGTGGTACAGGAAATAACAATAATCAAACAACATTTATCATTATACTGACCCATTAGAATCGTGATTATTACACATTCTCTGCTTTAGTAGTTATAAGTTAAAATGTTCTTTCTGATTTCTGCACTGAAGGGTTGTCTTATAGTCCAATGACTTCGATGGGAATCTCTCAATTGAACTCTTAATAGTACATTCACATTCAGTAGTACTGCAACACATTTTTGCCAGTTAAGGAATCTTTTGTCTCAGAAATTTATTTCATTGCATCAAATTAGTACTGTAGTGAAAAAGAATAGGAAATCACTATGATTTCTTAATTTTCCCAAGAAATGTAAATTATATATATATAATTTTGAATTATATATATGTATATTATATATATATGTATATCATATATATATGAACTTTTTCTATTTTGAATTTACTCAGCTCTGTCAAAAACCATATGTATTTTCTTATAAAGACCTTGTAGACTTGCACCTATGCTATTTGCTGTTTGTGAAGTTGCAAAGATCCAAACAAAAATCTGAAACTGGATTTTGTACTTTACTGTTTAATCACTGGTCTTAATCTTCGTGTTTTATAGGGCATTGGTAGATTTCCTGATATCCTCAGGCATTTACAAATCAGTTGAAGAAGTTAAGAAAAAGAAATTAAAAATCCCATAAAAACCTGTAATTGCAGTTTGAAAAATGTGATGATTTTTCTAATAGATAAAGTATATATATATATGTATAGATGTAGGTATATAGATATATAATCTCTACAAACATTCTGCGTAGGAAAAAAAATAATCAATGTGTTTATTTTCAAAGGTTCTCTGGAAGCAAGCTAAAGAATGAGGTAAGTGCTGTAGTCTGTTTCCTTCTGTTATAATCCAAGTATAACGTGACCTGTTGTTTCCTTCACATTAACTTCTTTGAAAACTGCAATATTACTTTTCATTAAATTTTTGACTGCATAACTTTTTTTAACAAAGCTGAGTATTTGATCCTCTAAATATTCAAAGAAAAATAAGATTGGAAAACGCCTTCTAGGGTTCCCTTTGCAAGCCAGTTATCCATAATCACATCTAAGCAAAGGATCGAGCTCTACGTTTGTTTTTTTGCATGTTACTTTTGCAGGAGGACTTTTTCAGTATCTCATTTGTCTGACTGGAAGCTGAAAAGAATTTTTTTCTAAATAAAAAATTTGTGCCTTCTGGTCATGAGTGCCTTTCCCTATTTTTTTGCTCTTGATGGCATTTTGTTGTGATATGTCTTTTTACTGCTTTTGATTGCTGGATGGGACAAACAGCAGCTTTTAGTTACTTCTTATCAGCCTTATGGCCTTTCACTGTACTTGTTCTGATTTTAAAATCTTCAGAGTAAAAAAATCACCTGGTCTTTTAAATTGCATGGTTCCAGTTTCTATTGGAAATATCCCTTCTGATGAACCCCAGAACTGGATCTGGTTTTGTTGATTTTTGTTCTCCAGGCCCCCACAAGTAGTCTGCATTTTTACTACTGTATACTATGGTATAGTCACTGTCATTCTGCTCATATTTTTAGTAGAAAAGTAGAAAACATTAAGGGTTAAGGGTTGCTCCCAGTATTTTTCTTTGACACTGAGTTCAACAGGCACGGAATACCCTGCATCCATATTATTAAACTGAACCTGCAAAAGGACACAGAGACATCTCTGCCACATTGCCACAAAGAAATGTCCCTAATGTGCAGTACTTGTTGAAATATGACTAGAAGGTGTTTGGGATACTGCTAATTGGCATGGGCCAAAAGAATGCCAGAGGCCATGCTGAGTAATACTGTTCCAATATTGCCTGGGAATGTTTCCTGACACCATTTAATTTACTAGACTAAATATGCGTTCAGCGGTCAACTGATACACAACAAGCCTTTCACCTTTTTCACTTCCAGATGAGCAACTCCTAGCTGATAGCAGATATTTTTATTGGTCCCCAAGAGTGTAGCTTTGCTCTATTGATTTTTATCCCCCTTATTACCGTTATCTCAAAGCCATCCAGATCTTTCTACATGACCTCTTGGTCTCTCTCGGTTGGTGATTTCACTAGCTCATAGCAACTGATTTAATCTGTGAAATGTTCAATGAGGTCAGCCCCAAGTCTGATCTTTGGGAATCTTCACTTCAATCCCTTTTCAACCCAGTACTTTCCCTGTCAATACAACTTGTTAGCATTTCAGCTGGAGTCAGTTTCTTAAACATTTTTACATTCTTTTACTAATCCCCACTCTCTCCAGCATAACTAATCATTTCTCATGGTGACACTACATCAAGTATTTTAGTGAGGTTCAGATAGATTAGATCTGTTGCATTTTCGCTGTTCAGATAATCATCTATTTTATCAACAATGATAGTTCTGTGCCATGGGATAACCCCAACATATTCATGAGCACTACGGCATTCATTTGTTCAGAGTTTTGGCATGGAATGTATCTGGTTCCCTTGGCATAAATGGATGCATTTTTCTTCCATCTCTGATGTGGCATTCCCAGTCTGCCTTGGAATTGACAATTCCACAAATCTGTTTTGTTTTGGCTCCAAAGTTCCTTTGTCCTCCCAGAAAAAAATATTCACAGATAAGTCAGTGGAAATACATGAGAAAGGGCACATCACTGTGAGTTCTTGATTGTCTAGCTCTGTATTATCTGAAATTATTCAGGCAGGTCCTAAGAGAAAAAATGTCTTTCATGGTCAAAATTGAATTATAATAATCTCAGTGTGCTGAAAATTTGGCATTATATTTTCATTAGTGTGAACAGGTGACAGATATATCCTTATTCATTTGCTTGAAAGTACATGCAATTAGGTATTCCAAAAAGATTTATGCGATTGCATAAGGTGTAATTCTCAGTGGGAGCATAAAGACATTGGAAAGATGTTAAAGCACTGATTGTCTAAATATACTGAGTAAATGGCATTTGAATGAACACTTATTGAGTGCCAGGGACACTGTTTACTTCTGGTATGTTTTATCGCATTTTCTAGTATTCTCTCTGTAGGGGGAGATATCAGCAAATTCTTTTATCTAAACCAGTTAGTGCACCATTAGAGTCTGCATGGTTAATTAGGCAGATAATATTACTGTCATTATCTTAATGTTAAATGGCCATTAGAAACAGATGGCATTAAATTGAAAGGGCAAGTGGCAGTGGGTTAAAATATTAAGCCTAGAACTGAGGCACAGTCGTATAAGTCCATTAGCAAGGTAAAAAACATTGCAGATTATCTTCTCTTAAACCTCCCACCACCATCACTGCTATCTTTTAAATGAACAAATCCCTTTCAGTCAGAGCTTTTAATATATTTCATGGGTAATTGCATAATAAAATCATTAAGATTACTCCTGTTAAAAAAAATACCCTCCTTATACTGATAGGCAATTATAACACTGCAAAAGTATTGACACGAAGAAGTACTAATGTTTCTAAATTTCTACGATTTCTTTTACTTAGAGCTTTATATGTGTTTGAGTAGCAGGTAGCACAGGCAAAATAAGTTTACATGATGTATGCTTTTGGTTTTTTGCTGTCTGTTTTTTCAGACATATCACCCTATAAAAATAGGTCAGTTACAGCTATGGTTTTCTGAATTCAATATTTGAGAGAATTTCCCTTGAAACTAGCCTCCAATTAATGAGTCAACATGTACAGAAAAATAATCTCATTTGCAAGCTTCTACACTATGTGTTGCACTGTATATCTACCATTCCCACTTCAGTGAAATCTAACTGTAGGCAAAGGGGTAGGAAAAGATCACTTCAAGTTCCATTTAAGTGCCTTTTCCATGATCATAAATTTCATCCATTTGTACAGAGGGAATCTGCTCAGAAGTAATAGATTAACCACAGGAATATGCAGAAGGCCAGCTCGTAGCTCTGCACACTGACTTGACATAAGGACTGGTTAGGCTAAAATGGACTGAAGGGTTTCAGCCTAATAGTCTTCCTTTGATTTGAATGCAAGCCTGTCAGAATAAGTACAGTTCAGCCAGTAAGGACAGAACCATAACACAGATTATATTGCTTCTCTTGAGGATGAGGGCTTCCCCTTAATCGTAGCATTTGAGAGGTTAATAGGCCTGATGTGGTGTGCATTATAAATATAAGCGTAGTTACACTATTTTGCCCCAGGATATATTCAAGATCTTTTCTTGGTCTGTAAGTAGTACAAGATGTGTGTGTGTCTATAATATTTCAGATGTCACAGGCTAAGGAGGCTTGAGATGAGAACTCTAAGAACAGAAAAAAACTCTCAGATCAACAGAATTTAGCATAAGTCAGGAGGGATTTATCTGATCTCCAGGTCAGCATTGACTGTGTCTCAACAAAGTAACTGGAAAACACTAAATGGGAATATCTTACTGAGAGAGGGAATTTTCTTACTGAGATGTAAAACTGAGGCTTCATGTCAAGTCTGCCACAACCACAGAAAGCAATGTAATAAATACATGGCACAGAAGTATCCATACATCTTATATCCCATCACATCCATAACACCATAAACTATTACCAAACTTCATGAGAAACAAAAATAATGGTTGCCATAATAAAAGAGGAAAAATCACTATTGCTGTGCTATCAGAGCAGGGAGAGAGCAGGGAAGAACAGTAATATCTCCACTACCCTAGATCCTTGCACTGGAAAGACACAACTTAGGGTCTCCCTGAATCACAGGATTACAGTCCACACTCTAGAGGAGAGTAGTACTCTGCTTAGGTTTTAAATTTAGATCAAATCCAAAACTTGTAGAATTCCGTGAAATAATGTATATCAAAAGTTACATCACTCTGAAAACTGAATTTGGTGGAGTTTAGATCTAGACACATATTAAATAGTCTTCCTGAGCTGGTATCCAGATCTGGATAAACATCAGTATTTTTAAAGGATTATCTGAATGCAAGTATTCTGGAATATTGAGAGACTCATGCAATAACATACAAGTTTAGCATTATTTTTTGGGTTTCAGATGTAACAGTATTAGCTATTTCAATGTCCCTGTTTTTTCCCTTTCATTTCAGGGTGGTTTTACTCGTAAATATTCTCTGAGTTCCAAAACTGGAACGCTCCTCCCAGAGTTTCCAAGTGCTCAACACCTTTTGCTTCAAGGGTGCATTTCTAAAGACAAGGTAAAATGGGAACTCCTTCTCTTCTGTCTTAGAGATCAAAAATTTGCCACAGAATGTTTCTTCATATCTAAGCCTTTGAGGTATTGACATGAAAGAGCCAGAAATGTCCATAATCAAACAGAGGTGACTGATTTATAGAGGGGGCAAACCTTTACTAACACCGATTAACCGGTTTTCCAATGGAAAGGTGGTTGAATTATTTACCTATTAACTGACCCAGTACTTTACAAACTGATGGTATGTAAGACGGGGAGAGGAAAACAAACAAACAACTAAGAGTTGTATTCTTTCCAAATAGTTTTGGATTTAAGGTAAATTTTGTTCTGATTAGAACAGAACAAATAGTTCATAACAAATAATAAGATGAAATTTACTGTCTTTCATTAATTGTTTGGAAAGAGACTGAAAATCTGAACATGTTTGGGGTTTTTTAAAATTACTAAAATCATTCCTCAGATCAATTCTTGGTATTGCTTATCTTAAGGATAGCTTTTCAGTTGGTTGTATCTCTCTCATGTTTTATGTCTTTGATATTTTGCCTGTATGGTATATCTGTGTTCTTTCTGGTCACATTACAAGCTGCTACATCCCTGCTCTGCGCTAGAAATCTTTTGACAAATATCTTCAACTTTTCAATTTAGCCCCCAGTGTGTAGGTGATGATGGTGACTGGTTTGAAATACATTGCTTTAAAGCATTTTGTTTTATGAGCCCATCTTCCTTACCTTGTTCTGTGAAAGAAGTGAAGCCTAGGATTCCTGTAAGGAGAAGCTAAACAAAATGAGTCATCTTAGCTGGAAATCTTACCATTCCTAAAGAAAGCCCAGTAACTGTTGTAGTGAGCAGTGTGCACCACCTGCTGCTATATTCTCCATCTGTGAAGTGACATCTTTCATATATAGAGCATTCAGATTAAATTTAAATCTGACAAATGTTTGAGGTTCCTTGAACACCCAACACAGCAGTGTAAACAAAACTGATTTTTGCTGTTCCAACAATGGAGAAAAACGTCTAACTCATTCTCTCTTAATTTTTGTGTCAGTAGCGTTGTGCATGACTGTCTGGGAACAGACTCACTGATTTATGAGGAGACTGTGGGAAGAGAAAATTAAATTTCTGTGTGTCTCCTGCACTCTTTTTTTACCCAAACTTTAAACTTCCATCGACTCCGCTCAAAATAATTCATTAAAATGTTCTTGAATCTCACATTTTGCTATTTCTTTTCAAATATATGCAGTTAGAAAAGCAGCTCTGAAAATCAGAGGGGCCTGTTATCAAAGAAATCTGTATCCTGAATCTATTGCAATAAGATGGCACTGGGTTTATTGAAAATCTGATGGTGGTTTGCTCAAGAAGTTCACAAGCTGTGACAAACCTTCTTTGATTCAGGACCATAAGACTGGTTTTGCAAGCACTTTTCCTTCCTTAAAATAGTTTGCATATTTCTTGTCTTATATTTTGCTAAAATTAAAAAAAAAAGCTACTTTTGGTTTTTTGTTGTTGTTTCTTTTTTTAAACAAGGGAGCACTCCATTCAGATAAAGTAGCATGATGAGATAAAAGGGAGTTCTGCTTTTTAAAGTTCAGTTCGTGTGATGCAGTGATTCAACTTTGACCAAATGACTGGCAGCTATTTTCTCATTCGTCCAGCTAGATGATGTTTCAGAACACTCATAGACGCCTATAGTAGCCTAATGATTAACTTGCACTGCTCTTTGGGATTAATCTTAGCTTCAGAAAGGTGAATTTACTTTACCATCTGACTGACTAATCTGGCTATTTCCTTACTTTATTATCTGCATTTTCACAATGTATACAGGTTTGGATGCTGCATTTCTGACTACAGCATCAGTACTTGACTTAAATAATGCTTGAATAGTAATGACATAAAGGTGTTGATAAAACTACAGATGAGTGACATCCTCACCACTTCTGGATATACACGCTGCCTATTTGTAAACGTGCATTGAAGTACAGTTTATATTATGTATTTAAATACTTAGCTACAGAAAGCAGAAACTTAAAACGCCATAGCAGTAAAGAATTAAGAAAGTCTGTTTAATATTTCTTTCTTCCAAAATAGGTAGATACTCTTATCATGATGTACAAAACACACTGTCAGTGTGTCCTTGACAATGCTATTAATGGGAACTTTGAAGAGGTAAGGTTGTTTGAACACACATTCTTGATGTATATGCATGGGGAGCCAAGAAAGCATGATTTATGTCTCTGAATCTGGTTCCTGTTCCTTTAGATCCAGCATTTCCTATTACATTTTTGGCAAGGAATGCCTGACCATCTTCTTCCCCTGCTTGAAAATCCAATCATCATCGACATTTTCTGTGTCTGTGACTCAATACTGTATAAGGTAGGTTAAGCATTAAGCTACATGGATAATCTCAACCACAGTGCAGCTTTTGTATCTGTGAGAAGATAGAATGACAGGATGCCATGACTGCTGTCTGCTATAAATCAGCAAGGAAATAATTGAAATCAGGAAATAAAATGGGCACCTGTAAGAGCTGAACTCCAGTCTCAGCTCTGCCAAACACCCTATGTGTGACCATGGGGAGCACACTAAAAGTGAAACCCCGACCTACTTGTTCGCATATAGCTGAAAGAAATGTTCGTGTGCTCACTGACAAGCATTACTAAAGTAATCGTGGATGAAAACTGAAGCCTTGTTTTGACTGAAAAGATTATTGTGATTTCTACCAGAAAAGAGAGTCTGTGGCACATCAGTAAGGTGATTCCACATGCCAGTCTGCTCCTCACAGGTTATGTCAGGCCACGGTTTCATGTTACAAAGCTGGAACAATACTGGGTTAAGATATTCTTGCTTCTTCTGCCTGCTGCATTTCATTTCTGTTCCCGGGCTGCTAGATGTACCAGCAAAACTGCTACACTCTAAACTGGTTTGGATTTTAAAAAAAAATTAAGGAATACATGTTTTGCAGAGATTTTGTGCCATATGAGTTCTTTGATCTAATTCATGGCATGAGCACATAAATAGTTGAAACTAAGTGAAACTTAGGAGTGTTTCAAGGTCAAGAATAGGCCATAGAGCACTGGGGAAAAATAAGATAATGCCACCAAAGTTGCCTGAGTTTTTCATTTGAAAGTCAGATCAGATGATTATGTAGTAGATGCAAAGTTCCTCTGATAGGATATGCCATAGAAATAGAAAAGGATTGTCCTATAGTTGTCTGGCTAACAGATTTCACATCACGTGTTGATGAGAAGAAATAACTATTGGCTTAAAAGTAAACACCAACTAGTCAAAGCAAAAGACTTGAGGCTCTTTAGCCCTGATGCCTTACTGTAATCAATTTGTCATTCTTTACTGTACAAAAATATGGGGGAAAAATCCAGAAAAGATGAAAATATGTGTTTCTTAGAAGTATATCAAGCCTTAAAGTAAGGAGCGTTTTAGTTAGCATAGTACATGTAATTAGCATCAAGAATCATAATTACTACCCAGGAGATGGGTCATTAAGCCTCATTTACTTGTAGAGGTTATAAAGTACCTTGAGTTTATGAGTTTTTTCCTGCTGTAAATGTGCTGTCTCAATAGATTCCATATTAACTTTATTTATGACAGATTTAATGTGACAGAAGAAGAAATACTAGAGGAACATTAAATTACAAATTCAGTAAGACCAAATTTCTCAAAAGTTCATAAATTTACTGTTGTGCCTCATCTTTTTCTCTCACTGTTTCTTACGTATAATCATGTTAGATATTCTTGACAGCACAGCTGACAGAAGGAAGAAGGAATCACATTGGATTGTTACTGAACCATTTGCATTAACAGTGAAAGCAGATTTTTGGGTTATAGGCTAACAACTTTGTCCTCCACAGTAACATTCCCTACCTAGGGGGCATGTCAGATGGCACAGCTTTTTGCCAAAACTGTTCTATGCCACACTTAGCTACAGGGAACTCTCTGGCTAAACCCTGAACACCTTCACTGCCATGTCCAATTTTGCAGAAAGAAGAGTCAACAGCATTCAAGGACTTGGGAGATGCTTGAGTATCTGCTTTACAGAGACTTGGTGATGCTAGAAAAGACAAAATGTTTATGCATCTCACTTCTACTGATTTCTCTACTCTAGGACATGGGGGTTATAATGTCTTCTTTAGGTTTTTTTTTCTTTTTTTACTGGTATGAAGACATATATTAAGAATGGATGCTATCTAAGTGTATAAATGTCTCTTATGTTCCTATGTAATATTGATTGGAAAAATATAGGCATATAAATATCTGGAAAATAGGTTGAATGGCTCTATTCTGTATAAATTTTCTGTACTTATCCCTTTGCAATCTAAATAGACAAGACAGACATGAATGAATAAATGAAAAAAATGGCCAGTAGAAGCATGATGTCATTTTCTGTTAACTTTTTGAAGGTTCTTACAGATGTACTCATCCCTGCAACAATGCAAGAAATGCCAGAAAGGTAGGTATTTGACAATAATCATAGTACATTCTGATTATTAGGCATATTCCAGATACATACCAGTAATTCTATATTCTAGAGAAATTTCCTCACAGTATTTATGCTCATTTTTAGAACAGTAGTGTATGTATGAAAAAATAGTGTCAACTCTGAGGGCAGCTGTAGAACAGCCTTAAAATGTTACATAGCATTTTAATATCCCAATTGGCTTACAATTTTTCCCAGAAGAAGTACATATCAATATGCAGTGAATATATAGATCAACAACTGGTCGTTTCTTGTTTCTTTTGGTAACTCCTGAGGAGTAATTAATAGATATGTCCAGGAGCCTGTTAGCCATTGATTGAAACCCATGTATTTAAACTAATGAAAGACAATTTTTATTGTTGATTCTCTAAATCACTTTTTTTTTACCTTATAGTTTACTGGCAGATATAAGAAATTTTGCAAAAAACTGGGAACAGTGGGTTGCTTCTGCTTTGGAAAACCTACCGGAAAACCTGATAGAGAAGAAATTGCCTATTGCACGAAGATTTGTTTCCTCCCTGAAACGACAGACGTCATTCCTACACCTAGCACAGGTAAACTGAATAAGATTATACATTCAAAAATTTTTCAGTTGTACTCAGTGTACCTTTCTGGTTATGAGATACAATGCATTGTTTTTTCAAGGTTGACCTTCGCCCATGGAAGGCTTATATCTTGTGGTTTTAACCATGAAATTAGAAAGTGACCATAAATTGATCTGACCAAAACTTCAAATTTTATACCAGAAAAGAGAGCGAAGACCATGGTTATAATGAACTGCCATCACAGGAAGTTTTGGCAATCAAATGAGGAAGTGTAATGTATGTGTATTTTATATAGTACCAAATTGGAAAACATCAGATGATTCTTCTTGCTTGGAAAATATTTGCTGCCTTGTCCATGATGTACTTTACTGAGCCTATTTCTTTTTGAGTTTTGAGTGAAAAGAAGAAATGGGAGTGACAGGTAGTTGGGGACTTCAAGGCTGTTCTGTCAGGATACAGGTATCTGCAATTAGGAGTTACCTCCATGTGATGGTTTTGTAGACTATACAAAAGGATACAGTGCCTTTTGAGGAACTTCCTTCAGTGCTAACATCTTGGGCTTTGAGGTGGTAGTCCTCATGAATAACTGTAGACACACCACATATTCATCTTGTTTTGGTTTTCTCGTTCATAAATATTAAGACAGAAGCAACATATGTGTGATATTGTGAAGATAATCTGATAGGAAGGCACATAGAAGAGCATCAGGAGTCTGATGAAGGGGAAACATTATCTCATCTGATCTGTGATAAATCCAGCCATGACAGTAAAATTAAACATAATAAGACTCTTCTCTGAGGAGTTTTTCAGGTGATCCCTTGGTGTGGACCTCTGCTGGTTTTGGCTAGGATAGAATTAATTTTGTTCATCGTAGTATGGGTCTATACATCGCATTTGTACTGGAAACTATTGACAATTCAGGGCTATTTTAGTTACTGCTGAGCAGTGTTTACACACAGCCAAGGTCTTTTCAGCTTCTTACAACACACTGCCAGCAAGTAGGTTGGAGATGCACAAAAATTTGGCAGGGGACATCTCTGGTACAGCTGGCCCCAACTGTCACAGGAATATTCCATACCACAGATCAGCAATAAAACTGGGGTGAAGTTTGGCAGGGGAACACTGCTCAGGGACTTGGTTGGGCATTGGTCAGTTGGTGGTGAGCAATTGTTTTCATTTGCCTACCTCGTCTTCGATGGACTGTATTTTCCTCTGTTGTTTTTTAGGGTTTCTTTTAAACTTTTAAATTATTGTTATTGTTGTTATTATTAATTTAAAAATATTAAACTGATTTTAACTCAACCAACAAGTTTTCTTACTTTTACTCTAAATTCTCTCCCCCACCCCATGGCAGGGTTGGGAGTGAGTGAGTGGCTGTGTGGTGCTGAGCTGCCAGTTGAGGCTAAACCACTCGTCTTGCTTTCTCCTGCAGATTGCTCGGCCAGCTCTTTTTGACCAGCATGTGGTGAATTCCATGGTGTCGGATATTGAAAAAGTTGATTTGAATAGTATTGGTTCTCAGGCCCTCCTTGCAGTCTCAGGGAGCACAGACTCTGATGGGGAAGTCTACAGTGAATGTAAGTCCATGGTGATATATTTGTACATGGTGATATATTTGTACCATTAAAAGTAATTCACTCTTTCATTCCATGCTACACCAGTCTGCTTGGACTGACTTAGACAGGGCACTCATAGACTCTGCATTCTTTCATCTAGTTCACTAAACTTCAGTAGGTTAAGAAAACCAATTGGTTGCCCTAGCATGTGCTACAAGAACATAACCTTGTGCTGGGAGGTCATCCCAGCTAGATGACTTTAAATGGTTACTGAAAAATTAATTTACATATCAGTTGCAAACCTCTTCTGAAACTTTGTCCTAATTATATGGGGATATTAGCACGGATTGGTTCTTGAAAGATGTCTCAAAAAGTCCATCATTATGGCTTAATATAATGAATATTTGAACCAGTTTGCTTTTTTAAATAATCGGGTCTTTTTCTGAAAGTTGAGCTTTAAAAAGATATGTAGTTTTCTATTTAGTGTAGCAGCTATTTTCATACACAGAACAGAGTGAAGTATAAGTCTTGAGGTTGTTCATTTTCATACACATTGTTGAAAAATAGATACAGCCATTTTCTCTGTTAAAAAGACAACTTAGTCATAGGAGTAATGTTGACCAGTTTCAACAGCTGAAAGGAATACCAACGTGTTGTCCTGTAAATATTATTACTTCGATTATGAAAGTTTGTTCTTTTTAATGGTTCACAATCCTATTCACATTTTAATTTGAGTTGCCCATTTCCTACTTTTTTGTGTAGTTATTTTTTATTTTTTTCTCTGTCTTCTTTCACGCTGGTTAAAAAAGAAAATGAGAACAGAAATAACTGGTCATTCCGGCAGTGTTTTGAAAATGGGAATTGAGGAAGTTAGCTTTACATCCTATTGTGAGAAGCTTGTAAAATATAAAGGAAACATAAGATATTGCAAATCTGCCATATTACAGAGAAAGCTTTACTACTAAACGTAGTATTAGAAAGGTTTTAAGATTGAATCTAAGAAGAAATAGAAAATATAATAATCTTCTTTTGCTTTATTTTCTTGTAAATCTTCATTGTCTGACAACCTGTATCATTGTAATGCTTAAGTAATTAAAATATATGTGTGTGATGGATGTGTGTCTGCTTGCTTTCCTGGGGAATAACTTATTTCTTCAGTGCTCTAATTCTTTGCTTTTCCTTTCCATGCCTCAATATTGTCATATGGCTGGTGAGTGGCTCTTTCTCATGTTCAGAATAGTGTGCAATGATATGTTCTCCTTTTTACATGGTAGATGACTCTATTACAGTGTTCCAAGAACTGAAGGACCTTCTAAAGAAGAATGCCACTGTGGAATCATTTATTGAATGGTTGGATACTGTGGTTGAGCAAAGGGTTATCAAGGTACCTTTCAAATGTTCTGCCTGACTCCAGACCAAATCATACTCCCCTTACTCCTTACACAGACCCTTATGCAGCCCCACTGATTTCCCACAAGGGATTTTTCATCTTTGTTCAATCTCCTTACGGTAACAGGGAAGTTTGTCACTTGGTGTCAAAGATTGCAGTGTTATTAGTTCTAATTAATCATGCTGATCCCTGTTGAGCAGTCTTATGTACGTGACAAACTAAGAAGTATTGTAGCTAAAACACTAAAGTTAGCACTTTCTCAAACTGTACGTGAAAGAAAGCCTCCCACCATATGCGTGCCTGCAGAATCACAGGGGTACTGCTCAGTGAGTAAGGTGAACAAAAGTTGTTCCTTAAAGAAGAAATTCTTTCTTGCATGGCATTTGGGTGGTACTGTGTCTAAAATAAGTTGCTGCAGCAGGTGGATTTAGAAGTAGCTAGCCTCCAGAAGGATTTCTGCATTCCAGGATGGAAGATACAGTTTTGTAGCTTTGTGAGATGTTTAACATGGTAATTGATGATTTTTATGGGATTCTCCTGCCCACCTCCAATTTACAAGATGCATTTTCATCAAGTATTTTATATGCATGTAGTTATGTAGGGATTAATAAACTACAGCTCAGAACAAAATAAAGGATTTTTTACTTATAGCTAAGTAAGAGATATTTACCCAATTTGTGACTCTAATTACTGTAAGCTAGCAGAAAAATTGTTACATATTGTTGGCTAATGGTTGAATACTAGTTCTTCTCATCAGACTTTTTCTGTCTGGAAATGCAGTATCTTATTCATCATTTTAGATAGGATCTAGACATGAATGGATGCAAAAGGTTGAGACAGTACAGTTAGCATTAAATGGCTGGCAGAAGAGTGACTGCCACTTACAAGAAAACCATGGGCATGCCATTTTTCCTTTCTTTGCCTGTTTCCCAAATTGCAATGGAGACAGCGATAATTTATTTCTTTTTAAAGTACTCTGAGTTTCCTAACGTTTGCTGACATATGTGAGCAGCACAGTCAGGAGCTTTGGATGACTCAGGGCAGCAAAGCTAAGGCAAATCCTCACATACACAGAAAGCTCCCTAGGCAAAAAGCTTTCATTGAAGCTGAGTAATCTCAATTTACTTTAGACCAGAATGATTATGGTCTAATTACCATTCCACAATTTCAGAAGACAATTCCTGGTAAACAAGTCAGGCAGAAAAGGTGAAGCATTCAGCATCTACTATGTGATACTGTATTATTAAAGCTAACATGTATGGTTCCAAGCATTGTTTTCCTGTAGTTAAGGGAAGAAATACCGACAAGTTCTGATATGAAGCTAGGTCAACTAGAGCAGAAGCTAATAATTTACAGAACATGTAATCCTTCCACTGCTGTCTGCCTTCTGTTCATGGTAATGTGTGGCTACTGTCAAGCTCACACAAGAGCTTCTTTCTGCTTGCTGTTTGAGAAGGCAACGTGGCATATATTACCACATGAACAAATCACTGCCAGAGCAAAGTGATAGTATGAAATGAGCAGTATTAAAAACATCACTTTGATCATCATGATAGTAACACACAGTTCTGTAAGAGAAATTCTGGCCAGATTACACAGATTAAATTGAAGTACAAAGATTAATTTGTATTCCCTGTTTATGTGGAATAACATACTGACAGAGAGTAGGGGCTTTTCCCTTCCCTTCCCTTCCCTTCCCTTCCCTTCCCTTCCCTTCC
>VZRM01007011.1:916064-935474 GCA_013397955.1 Grantiella picta
TGCACCCATATATTTTTAGAACAATTTGGCACTTTAATATTAGAGTATGAGGCAATTTATGTACCTTCAGTGCATATCAGAGCTGAAGCAGTAAGCAGTTTGCTTGATCCAACATTGACAAAAAACATTCTGTGGTTGCGCTGGAAGGAGTGAAGGCTGCTCTGTTTTACCAAGTTAGGCCACAAATCTAGAAGATCGCTTGAATCAGGCAGCTTGATTCACTCTGCTGCATCAGCCTGAGTCAAAGACTCCTTGAACTCTCAAGGATATTCAGTTCTTCTTTCCTGTTTGCAGAAAGCAAGTGAGCATACTTAACAGTATTTTACTATTCTCTTCCAGGCAAGCAAGCAAAATGGGAGGTCTTTAAAGAAGAGAGCTCAGGACTTCCTTCTGAAATGGAGCTTTTTTGGTGCTCGAGTGATGCATAACCTAACTCTAAACAACGCATCAAGTTTTGGTACCTGACCTTTATAGAAACACTCATGTTTTGTATATGCATGTTAGCACTTACCAGCTTTCTCCCATCTCCTGTGCTGAGCAACCTATCCTAATCTAAAAATTCTTTGATCAAAGCCACAAGTACTGTGTAATGTGTTTTTCAAACTAACATTTCACAGTAAATGCTAGCAATATTTTGCTGGTGACCTGTGTCACATGTTTGTTTGTAAAAGGTATTTTTCTTTTGTATTGCTGTTTTGATACTTCTTTGACATTTAAATGCTAGAAGCTTTGTTTGTTTTGGTATGGCAATGGAAGTGTATTGCACATCTCAGTATGAGAGACAGAAGATTGAAATTGTTAGTTCTACCTGTGGATGGGTCTCTTTGAGAAAAAATTACTGTTGCATTTAAGTTCTTGTGCATGGTATGTTTTAATGAAAGCAAAAAGAATTTGGCAGTCACTACACCCTTAATTCTGGAATCAGCAGATGATCAATTTAATAGTGTTTGTGGCTTTTAAAAATTAAGGCTCACACATCCATCTTTAGAAATGTTTACATTTTTGGGAATGCTCAGAAAGAACCTTTTATAAGATGGAAGATGGCACAGCAAGTGAAACACACTAGTACATAATTTCATATGTTTAGCCATAGGTACATTGGTATCTAAAATTCAGAGGGTATTTGAAATGACTGTAGGGACACATACATTTTTAAATGTGATATATCCTTGAAAGAAGGTCAAAGACTCCACCAGTTGTCTGGTTATTTAGCACAAGGCAAACAGAAATAGAGCAGAGGCATTCTAGCAGACTTCAGCCTTATCTAGCTCCACTGTGTGCTCTCTTCAAGTATAAAGCATGTCTCACTTTCATCAGTATTTTTCTTTGATGTAATTAGTGGTCAAATAGCCTACAGGACAGTAAACAATTGAGCTAGGTGGGCCAGTACAAAGAGAGATTAGAGCTAGAAGTAAGCCACTATTCCTTGTTGGTCTTGCCAGGTCATTTAAAGTCCACGATTATTTGTTTGTTTCACTGGCTTCTTGTAGAGTGGTGAGAGATGGTCACAAAGATAACTCAGCTACCCTCTCTCTTTCTCCTCCAAAAGGTTCTTTTCATTTGATCCGCATGTTACTAGATGAGTACATCCTGCTTGCCATGGAGACACAGTTCAACAATGACAAAGAACAAGAACTCCAGAATCTACTGGACAAATACATGAAGAATTTAGGTAACTAGAGCTTGGTTCTTTTGCATGTACTCCTGCATGTTTAGAAATTGATGTATTTGTTTAAGCAGAAGCAAGTTTACTGTGTTACTCTGAAGGTGTGGTTGCATGCAACATTGTCAAATTCACCTGAAAAGTTTGTGACCATTCACTCAGCAATTCATTCCAACTTTCCTACCATAGTTCACTTCATAACATTTTGTTGGAATGTCAATACTAAGGATCACTGAAATGATCTTGGATGCTACAAAGGCTTGTGGGTACATCAGAAGGGCCAAGAACTGAAGTGTGGAAAGAAGGATAAGTAGTAAAAAGGGCAGGAATTCCTAATCCTAATCAGTGTTTCTCCAAAGATAAATATGGAATTACAGCTTGAACTAGGAATTTATTAAATGTTACCAAAAGGCAAGTATCCCTTGAATGTTGGAACACAAGTTTGGAGCCCTATTTAGGATGTGGCTGAAGTATTACTATATGGGAGAGAAATAAAACTATTTTAAAACAGTATCATCTGCACTTTGCTGCAAGAAACTTGCATAGAATTTGTCTGACAGTAGATGCTGCACTTCTTTTAATTCAGCCTCCAGGAGAAAAACTTGGCCTGTGTGACAGTTGCCTTTTCCTTGGGTATTTAGGTGAAGTACTTGAAACGATAAGGTAAAATTATGGTTTCCACTGAATAATAGCAAAACTGCCTTTATCAGTAGTCTACAAAAAGCCAAAGAACTCTTGAGTGTAACGAATGCTTTTCTCTAAATATCAATATGGAAACAGAGTTCATATGTTCTAAAGTTCCCATCATTAATTCTTTAGGATGAAATGTTGATCCTGATTCTCTCAGTGTGCTTCACTTGACTTCATTGTTAACATTTACTTCAAGGGAATAAATCTGACTCATACCTTCACTATGATGGCTTCAGTAAGGGGCTGATAATGTGTCATGTAGATCTGTGGTCAGAGAAAATGATACAAACAGAATTTATGTGCAGTGAGGATACATAAAAGTGAACAACAGTTTTTGTTTACCCTTCCAGATGCAAGCAAAGCCACCTTCACTGCATCACCAAGCTCTTGCTTCCTAGCAAATCGCAACAAATCTGCTCCTCTGCCCAGTGACACCTCAGTCAAAAATGAGTGCCTAGGAGAGCAAACCTTTGTGTCCTTGTCAGCTGGCCAGCCCAGCAGTGCACCTTCTGGTCTGAACCCCTTCACCACAGGAGATGGGGAGAGCATGCAGCTGACAGGTGTGTATCAACTTTTCCAGCTTCTCCTTCCCTAATTTGCCTGTGAGTCTTTCAGATCATGTTAACATACTGCTGTAGGAGGAACAGTGACCACATGCATTTATGAAGACCTCTAGTAAACAACATTTCATGAGTTCACCTCCTATGGTGATTTACAGAAGTTGGAAATTGTAATTACCCTGCCAGTAATAGTTCCTCTTGGAAAAATGGAACTATCTTAGAACTCTAGGCTTGGTGAGGTTCTTGTGAGGAGAGAATGAACAGTTAACACCTGGATTATATAAGGATTGTAACTGCTGGAAATTCCCACTGAACGTGGTACCTCCAGGCTGGGGAATGAAAGGGGGAAGCTTTATAGCCTGAAGCCATGGATTAAAAGCTGTGAATTGTAAGGTGGGGGCTAATGCATATCTTCTGTAAAGGTTCCAAATGGTAATCCACTCTTCACCAGAGCATTTGTATCTTAACAGCAGTACTGAGGTAGGGACACTAATAACAGATAATATTTATTTATTCCAGATCAAATGGAGCTGTCTCAAAGCACCGGTCACCTCATGACTCCACCCATTTCACCAGCCATGGTCAGCCGAGGAAGTGTTATCAACCAGGGGCCAATGGCTGTGAGACCTCCCAGTGTAGGTCCCATGTTATCGACACATTCACAGTGCTCTTCCTACTCAGAACCCCTTTATCAGACTTTGTCACAGACTAACCAGAATTACTATGGAAACAATTCCAACTACCAGGCTGTGTTCAGAACACAAGCCCATTCCACTTCAGGATTTTACGACCACAGAGTAGAGCACAGCCGATTCAATGCCTTGAGTGAACAGCAGTTCTCCAGAGACTACTTCAGCAACAGTTGTGCCGTGTCTCCCTACAATGCCAGATCCCCGTCCAGCTATGGTCCCTCAAACATGTCTCAGGACACACACAATATGCAGCTTCTGAATAGCGGGAGTTTCAATTTCTTGAACAACTCAGTATCTACATGTCCAGGAGCAGCATATCCTGCTAATGCTTCCAACGGTATTAATACCTATTTTCTTTTTTCCTTCTGTTTCTCTTTAGTTGCTGGAGTAAAACACTTTTTATCTGCTTTTTTTCCTATTTCAGCTTTTATTTAAACATTCCTGTTTTCCACTTCTCTGATGACACAGATTGTAAAGCAGCTTAATAAGCTACTTAAGGGTTTATTTTCCTCTGGTGAATCCTCAGTTGACCTCACATGCATCTGCCACCCTATGCTACTCTTCTTTTGGTATCATCACTATATCTTGCCCAAAGGAAGCAAAACTAGGGTGATTGTGGTTTAACAGTCTCTTGAAAAGCCGCTGAAACATTTCCTCTGAAATACAGCAGACACAAGACAGCTTACCTCTGGGCTCAGTATAATGTACCACTCTACTCACAGGGGCAGGAGGGTGAAATGAAGCATAAAAATGTGCATCAGCAATAGTGTGAGACTTCAACCCATGCATTTCTCATATTTCAAATGTAAAATTACTGCTTCAGAAATATAGTCAGCAAAACACCTCCCTCTTCTGGAGAAAAGACACAGTGAAACTGTTACTTTTATATGGATTTGTCTATGCAGTGAGTACATATTACCCTGCAGATTTTCTTTCCGTGTATGCTTTCCTTGGTTGTAAGCTTCAGAAAGAAGCACTGAGCTGTGGACAGGTCTCCCCATGTTGTCTCTTACAGCCACCAATTGCAGGCTATGTTTGACTCTGAACTTAGAAGAAAAGGGCAATTTTCTGTACCAAAGGCATGACTGAACCCTTACCATCTTTTGGTTTCCTTGTTACCACCTCTCTTTTGGCTCAGTCATTGCATATGTTGCTTATGTTCCTCGGCTGTATGTGTACATAAATAATCTTATTCTCAAGGGCTGCAGCCAGTAACAAGTACTTTTTTTCTGAAGTTATCACAGTTTCATACTCTACCCAGTAGTTTAATTAATCTTTTTTTTTTTCAATCTTCAATTAGGATATTATGGAAACAGCATAAATTATCCAGAATCTCACCGACTTGGAGCAATGGTGGATCAACATGTTTCTGTAATCAGCAGTGTCAGCAGCATCCGGTCACTGCCATCATACAGTGATGTACATGATCCACTGAATATCTTGGATGACGGTGGAAGAAAACAAACGGGCTCCTACTACACAGAGTCCTCACCTTCGATTGTCTGCCGGACCCCAATGTGTAAGTACAGCCAGCAGCTGAGGAGCAGCTGGAACTTTTTAGAATCCTAACAAATGCCAAGTATTAAACTGTGGCTCACGTATATAGTATGTGAAATGCAACATAGAGATGAAACAGCTCAGTATTAGGCTGTATAGTAAGATGTGTTTTCCTTAAAATTGAGTTTTATAAATTTACTTCTGTAAGGAGGTCTATGGTCCATTGTCCATGAGGAGTGGAATGATTGGCCTGAATTGCACAAAAATACGTATTAGGAAGCACTTTCTAACTATGAAATAAACTAATAATAGGCTAGGCTTTTCTAGGGTCTCTTAGAGATCCTCACTGTCAAACAGTGCATAAACAGTGAACACTGTCAAACAAATTAACTCTAGGTCAGGGGTGTCTCAGTATATACTTCCTGTGGTGTAGTCCCCCATCTGTTGCTTCAACAACTGTGTCTACTAGACAGAGCTCCCACTGACAGTGAATTTTAGGCATAAATACGTAACCCTGAAGGGTTTGTTTTGGTATGTATCGTAAACAAATGGCAGCTGAGTTTCGTCTCAACCCCAAAAAGGGTTGCATGGAAGATACAGACTAGGGCACTGTTTATTTCTCCACAAGATTACATCTTCCTACTGCTTACCTGTTAATATTGCACAGAAGATCAGACATTTCTGTCCTTCAGGTGATGTGCCTGGTAGATAGAAGTTTCCATCAAATGAAATTGGATTATGATTTCTGCTAAATTCAGTTAATTGAAAACTTGCAGTGATGGTAACCTTTTTTTCCCCACAGCTTCAAACTTGCAAACCACATCTTCTTCACAGTGTATGTACGGAACATCTGGTCAGTTCCCTTCTCAGGAAAATCTGGAGGTCCATGGCCCACCAAGCAGAGATATGGTGTCATCTTTACCACCAATCAACACTGTCTTCATGGGAGCAGCTGCTGGAGGAACCTAACTGAGAGAGACTGTGCTTTAAACTTACTTTCCAACCCCAGACATTAAGGCTATGGTAACAATCCCATTCAAATTGATGGAAGATAAAAGTATTACATACAGGTATTAAAGGGAGCCATTTTAGAGATATTATCTGCCCTTCACGCACAAAAAATAGCTATATTTAGATTGAGTCCTGCTTGTGAATCTCTCAGGATTGTTCTCATCATTACAGCTTTTCAGTAACAAATTCAGGGTAAGCAGAAAGAGCCAGTGATTCTTGCACGCAAGAATAAATTGTAAAGAAATTATTGCATCTATTCCTAATTTATTAAAAATGCTATTTTAGTCCTTCTCTTATAACTTTTTTTATATATATATAAATATATAAAATATGTTTATTTAATGACTGTGTTGCTCATTATTTATTAGGACCACAGAGTAACTGTTTACTTTCTCTTATTTGACAGATTGTCAAATGTATGTATCCTACCTCCTATGGAAATGTTTACAAGGTCAATTTTTACTGTTTGAAATGAAACTATGCCAAATTCTTAAGTTTTTTACTGTTGTGCTCTGGAAAGTCAATTTCAAGTGTTTAGTGCCTAGTTGTGTAAGTGAAAGTCCTCAGGAAATAAATAAAACATATTACTGGGATTTTATTTCTCTTCCTCTTAAAACTAACAAAACATGCAAAAATCACAAGGTAACTAACTGAAGTAGCCTGCTACTGTAGCTGAATAACTGAATGAAATGAAACTATGCCACTAAATATCATGGGGTTTCAGAATTACCTGTGTTATGAGCCCAAAGTTTCTATTGATGGAAATACACAAAAATATGTTCATCAGCTTTCATTGGTTTAGGGCAACTGTGTAAACTCAGACTGAAAGTAATAAAGATTATTAAAAAATATTGCAACCCTTCAGATAAGTATTTTAATTTTAAAAAGTATTTTACAAATGCTATGATAATCTGTCTAGAAACACACATTTATTTATGTTTCTGGAGAAGCCAAGAATATTCACTAATGGTGTTACAGAAGACAGAGAACACCCTTACAAAACAAACTTCTTGCTATACATTCATGAAATACAAGGTGTTACTTGATAATCACATTGTCCCAATACCAGATTCAGGTTTGGATTTAAATCCAATCTTCTGAGGATGTTTGATGTTCATATTCCTATTCAGTCCATTGAATATATGCTGAATATTGTGGAATTGATGAAAAGTGCACTTTTTGGAAAAAAATGGATGATACCATGATGAATCTTTTCTTTCTAATCCTGCATAACTTCCTTTAGTATCTCTGTATCATGAGAAGTCTGACTGCAGAAAAGTAATCAAAAGCATTGACTGGACTAGCTCATGAATAATTCCAGATATGAAACACTTAATGCAGAAAAAAGACACTTGAATTCAGTAATTGAAATGTGGAAGGCTTCAGCTCAATTGCTTCCTAATTCAGGATGAAGACTTAACACTGTGACCAAAAGTACCATAATGATGCAAGAAAGCTTTGGTTTCTATAAAAATTCACAATGAGATGTAGTGGCAATACAGATTGTTCAAACAAATATTTATTGGACAAAGCTTTGTAGCAAATTGAGTAAGTACTGCAAAAGCGTTCTTTCTTTCTTCACGACTGTTCAAACATGATAGATTTTATCCTAAAATTAGTCCTATAAAAGTCAGGTTCTGTCCCTATCAATGCAGGTCACCTCTGTAGTCAGTGACAGGAGAGGAGCTACCTCCTGTTCCAAGGAGTTAAGATGGGGAAGGGAAGTAGGAAGGTAAGGGATAAGCCACTAGAGCAAGGGATATATCACACTATCCTGAAATCCTTGGCTCCCTCTCTTAACAAATGGCATGGTACAGATAATGCAAGGTCAAAACTTCCAGATTGTTGAATGCGTGTGGGGGCAATATGTAGAATTTAGAGAAAGTAGGTAATCGCTAGCAGACAGGGTCTTAGTCCATTAGGCTCTAGATAAAAAGAACTCTCTGTACATAATTTCTCATACGGGGTATGGGATTTATACACACCATTTCCAGTAATTTTGTTGTTTTCATGTGAACAATTTTGCACTGGGGTTTATTGGGGTTTTTTGTGGTTTTTTTTCCCCGCATAAATTACTCTATCTGCACATTATCTGAGAAAAATAATATGTCATTAAATGTGCAGATTCTCCTGAAGGCTGCAGAACACAAACTTTCATGAAGTATCACACTGTTTTAAATGCAGTTCCTTGTCAATAGCAAAGAGCAATAAAAATACTCTAATACTCGAATAGCCACTTTAGAGAATTCTGTCGTAGTATTGCAGAACAAAACAAAATCCATTATATTTGTAACCAGCAACACCAAATGAGAAATTTCCATTTTATGACCCATTTGACCCAGTCAAATATATGGTTTTATGAATTCAGTAAGTTTTGTCTGGGGAAAATGAAATAATTCATACCTTTGTGAATAGCCCATGGGAAAATTTTTACCTTTTCTGGTATAACAGCATTTCAGTAAATTATTAGATGAATTAACGGAGTCATTATTTGGTGTTTTTGTATTAATCAGTTCTGTTGCATTTTTGTGGATGCACTAATGCATTTGTTTTACTATATACATGCCTGTAAATATGTCATAAAAATTGTTCATATTTAGTACAATCAGTGTCAAATGAATATTGCCTAAAGAAAAAAATCCTTTTTTTTTTCCGAGCAAGATGAAAAATTAAATCCTTTTGATCTATTTGTCAGTGTCAATGACTCTGAACTAGTGCTAGGAAAGGCAGAAGAGATGGGTGAGTGGATAAAATTTGCTTCCACGTCTAAAGTAAAATTGATCAACCAAAATGAAGCAATATTGGAGAAGAACCAACTGTCTTGCGTGCCATGAGCCCAAATTCCAGCAGTATTTGTGCTGGAAGAGAGGTGCAGTTCTTTGACCCTGAAGGTAATTAGGATCATGGGAATATTGCTCCAAACTCAGAAAGGAAGTTAGCCTTCACCTTTAAATGGGTGGTGAAAACAGTGAAACAACTTGTAAAAAGTAAATTTGTAATTTGGTATTAGCTGAGGGAAGTAGTCTGGGCAAGGATGGAGTGGTTGGTATGGGCTTTAGGACTATTGCAAACAAAGGCTGGTAAAGCTATGCTAAATTGCCTGTGTGAAACAGGTCTCAGATCTAATTTTTATGATGAAATCGTTTGTACGATTTGGGAACAGCTGTCGCTGGGTTTATGGGCTTGGATTCAGGCTACTAAGTTGATGAGTCTGCATAATGCCTGAGCTTGGCCTATGGCTCTTGCCATAAAGATTTGCATGGTGTGCTTAACTTAATGTAGTTAATTCACAAACATTTGGTGCTTTCTTCCTAGTGATGTACTCAGGATAGATCTTAAATCTGAGTTATCTTTGGCATGAGGGTTAACTTCAGAGGTTTGGTCAACGTGAAGCTGCGACCACGAGACAGTGTTGAATTTAGAAGTGGCCATGAAACTTGATTAATGCTGCTGCTTAGAGGGACCCACAAACTATGCTTAGTTCTAGATAAAACAGAATGTAGGGAAAACAGATTACTTTTGTACTCAGAACTACTGAATTTACTTGGGTGGGAACAGGTAAAAGTTTCTTCTTCTGTTTCTGCATTTTTCTGCATTTAGCAGGAACTGTTGAGCTTACACAGAGCTTGCTGTCAGACCAGATAATCCAGTTATGATTCCCTCAAGGCCTAGTCCAAAGACTAGACTTAGAACTGGTTTGAAATTTACATTCGGAAATGAAAGAAGATGAGCCATTTCGGATAAAGCCAGGTCTAGTGTCAATGAGTGAGACTAATTTGGGGTTTTAGGTGATGGCGGTCACATTATCAGTCATACTTCTGAGGCTGGCATTGTGAAATCTAAAATCATGGTTGGGGTTCAGGCCAACATGAAGGAATGAATCTGAACTAATTGTGGATGTAAGACTGTCAAGGATTCATACTTAGTACTGAAATTAATGAGTCAGTAGCTTTAGATAAAAGTTGAAGTAAAAGACTAGGACTCAGCCAGTATTTGTGTAATGCAGGATCAATGCCTGTCTAAGTCATCATTGATGGAAAGGAGATGCATCGTTCACAGCCTAGGACGAGAATGCTGTCTTTAATAAACCTGTAGCCTCTTGAGAGATGCTGCAACATTAGACCTTGAGTAACCAACAGTGCTGGGATGGTGAAAGATCAGGAAAGCAGGAGATCCTAACACAAGCTATGCTGCTTCCATGGTCACCAGACATTTGCAGCAACTACAAGGCTCAGCAGAATCCCTTCTTACCAGGACCCAAGGCCTTATGCCAATGAAGGCATAAGCAGACAAAACAGGAGAAAAGTAGTGCTGGGATCTGAAATAGAGAAGGTCAAATATCGTGTCCATTGCATAATGAGAGTGACATCAAATACCATTTCTCTACATTTGGTTTCTTTGCTATTTGCACAGTTTTTTCCTATTTAACAATGGCTGCATGTTACAATGCTGCACGGAGCAATGGTTACACAACTGGGAACATGTAAAAGATCATATTAGCAGCCCAACTAGGAAAATCTACTTCCCTTCGTTTTGGCTTAGTTGATTATTATCCCTGATCAAATAAAGGACCACATGTTCATACTGCCCTTGTGCCCTGGTTGCTACAGTAAAAAGAGACATAAAATGAAATTGTACATTCAGAGTACTATATGACTTTTTGATTCTTGTCGTATTTAATTTTCCTATATAATTCAGTTTTGTTCAGACTTTATTGATTGGTCACATGTTTTGCATTGAAATACATAGATATCATTCTAAATTTAACTAAAATGACATGGTTTTGAAATTCTCCATTACAGTAAAAATACCGTGTGTAATACAGTAATAGGCCTTCCTCTCTTTCTATTAGGATTTTTACTAAGCTTCATCTTCAAAGTATGATCAGCCTTCAAACGCTAGGCCAGATGTATCAAATCCTCTAACAGGGTCTTTCCCTTGACTCTAAACGTGTTTTCCCATGTAGGTGTGCCGTCCAATGACTGACCTACTGGATCTGTACTCCTCCACACCCAAACCACAGCAGCTGTGTTTCTGACAGTCCCCAACTTTCAGTTTTTGATGAGCACTTGCATTTTAGAGGTCACACAGCCTATCTCCAGGCATCCTTAAGATAGCAGTGACCCAGCTTCTGGCTCCTGAGAAAGATCTGATTTTGGTGCCTTACAGTTCTCTTTCAGTTCCATTTCTGAAATACCAAAATACTTGTCAATGTAAGATTGATAATATGGGTAATGTTTAAAGAATTTAAGAAGAGAATATAAAATGTCTGCTATACTACTAAGTTCCTTCTAGAATTGAAAAGTGAGTTTCATTCTAAATAAAAAGTATGTGGAAAATTATAGGGAAATCAATTTTTTAAGAGTGTAATATTGAGGATGAAACTGAAATGCACTCAGTCTGGGAGGGTAACACTTCACCTAAATATGTAAATACTAAGTAAGCCATAGATTATGTTTGATATTGAGCTGATCAATATTGAGTTTGATATTCCAGCTGATCATGTTGTTTGCTTGTTTGGAAGAAAATCAGATCTCTGAGCCTGCTCCAAAATTTACATGTAGTGGAATGGTACTATCAGAAGAAACTATATCTATATAGTCAGCTTGCTTTGCTCCTCCATTTGCAGAGTGGTCCTTATCTCCTGACTGTACAGTTAATCCTATAGAATATGCTCAGGCTTCAGCCTTTAGCCAAGCAGTTCCCTTGGCAGAAAAATAATGAAATAATCAATATTTTGTCCACTGCAGGGTTCATATCTACCCTACATCATCAATGTGATCTCCATCCCTTTGCAGACTTTCAAGAGGAGCCTCCCAGATCTCCTGCTCCATTCAAAGAGCTGGGAATGAGGCTCACACTACTTCTGCCAGCAGTCAAGACATGATCTGTTGTTGAAAAGTGATATGCCCCTGAGTCCTGGACAACTCAGACACAAACAAAACTGTACTATTTAGGCCTGGAACTTTGTCCCTTTCTCATCCATCTCCAGGCAAGATAGATTTTGGCAGGTGGCTGTCCCTAAGGAATGCTTTAGCTCAATAAATCCCTTTCCTTAGCCCTTGCTGCCCTTACACATTCTTAGAATTTTGGCTCACATGATTTCCGTGAGCCACTCCATGTGTCCTGGGAGGATCCTAGATGCCTCAGCTGAGATAAAGATGTCTGGTTGGCTACAGGTCATGTAATAGTCATGCAGTTAGTACATGACAAGCTTTAAGCGCCTTCATGGCTGGTGACTTTGGAAAGTCTCAGTGAAGCCTGCAATGTCAGGGTGAGATGTTTTTCCACCTGCTTGGACTGTTCTGTGAGCCCCAGCCCCAGGCTGGCTGCAGCCCTGCAACAATTCAGTTTATAAAAGTTAACTCTGACCTCCAAGAAATGCTGATCACATGGCAGACCAGGTTGAACTGGACATCACACAGCCTCCAAGATGAAACTGGATGATGTCTGGAGCATGTGCAGTGGAAAAGATGTGTTTAATCAACATCTGGCTAGCTGCTGTATGTCCTCGTGGCTAAGCTGAGAGGTGAGCAGAGAGATAAGCTAACAAGTGCCTGAGCATTTTTGAAAGTGGCATTTGGAGTTCAACTTCATTAACACTGATGGATACAGAGAGCTTTTGATACATATGAGTAACCCAGTCCTTAATGCTGTAAGTAATAGAAAATATCTTCTAAAAATATCCAGACCTCTGATTTATAGATACCTTTCTTCTATAGTAAAACTTTTCTGTCTTTAAAGAAACTGATCTTCACTCTTGCAGTGCTGAGCAGAACAATGCCTGGAAACATGTAAAGCCCCCCTGAGACTGCTGGTCCAATATTTGAAAACGCTATCCTCTGTTCTTACATCTTATTGACAATTCTAAAGGTAATGCAGGGCTTCCACATCTGCATTTAGTTTCTCAAGTAAGCAAACAGTTCTTCTGAAGTGTTGCACACTCAGCAGTTCCTGCTGGCTGGCATTAATGAAATGGCTTTACCAGGAAAATGAGTGCTGGAGAGCCACTGAGATAAAAACAAAACTCACAGACTGGGGTGGGAGGGTGTGGGCACTGCTCTCACTTCGTGTCAGTGGCCTACAGCAGCACTGGGTCAAATGCTACACTTTTCCACAACTACAGCTTGGAACAGGGGGCCTGGTTTAAGAAAAGAAATAAATAGTAATAGTGGGATAGAAATTAGTGAAACCTAGTGTAATTGATAACAATGGTTGTTGCTATCAGATGGGATTGAATTAAATTGAATTTCTCAGCTACCTACAATCACACTGCATTGACCAGTTTTGTGTCAGCTTTCAGGAATTTTTAAGGATTAGTAATTTCCCTGTGAGAGATTCATGAAGTGAGTCAGTGGGGCAGGCAGTTCAAGACACACCAAAGGGTGGCCACCCCTCTATCAGCTTCAGGAGTCCTGGTGACACTACTTAACAGCAAAAATCTGCCTCACTCAAGCACTGCTTTATCTACTGTCCCTCAAGAAGAGCTTCAAAAGCTGTAATGCCAAACAAAATTAGGCTGAGATCAAAGCACAGGTCTACACACAACCTGTGTGACAGATGTGATATGTGAGAGAATATTTGGATCAGAGATTTATGTATATTGACCATTTGCTGTCTGATTTAGCGCTTTGATCTGTCCTGAATGAAAATTCTTCTATGTCAAACTGGAACAAGAGGGAAAAGTGAATTCTGATCAACACAATTTGGAAGATTCCCTGCCAATTCTCTCTTTTTTTCAATAACTCAGGTTTATGTGACAAGATGTGAGAGTGGAGAGTGTGTTTGTCACTCTCATATATTGGTCAAAAGAGCTCTTCCAAGCTGACTGCCAGTACAGAATGGAGGTGAATGTACAAAACTGGGGCAAGATGAATCAAAACGAAAAGGCATATTTAAACAAGGGATGCACAACAATGCCTGACCTAGTGATTTAAATTCAGAGTAGCAAAGCAGGAATCAAGAATCCAGAAAAAGCTCTACTTCATCTCAGCACACATTCAGCATTCATTTGGATCTGCTGAAACTGCAGACCAAAACAACTCATGGAAATAAAACAAAGGAATCCCACCCAGCTGGGAGACAGGAAATTGTTTTACCAAGACAGAGAAAGATAGCCCAGGTTTAAATCTGTCAGTATTTTATTCATGTCATAATGGTTTCAACTAAGATCATCTTCTTTGCTCTGACTAAGTTACATTGGTGAAGGCCCAGAATTCAGGGTTGCCAAGTGCTGATGCTCATTTTGATGGGAATGCCAGATCATTTTATCCCTGGAACAATTTTCTATGACTTACTCCATACTGATTTAGTGCAACTTGTGGGAGTAGGCAAATCCTGAGGGATTTGTGCAAGATTATACAGGCAGATGTGCTACTGTTCGAGCAGCATTGAGAACTTCAGCTACAAGGTGTTGGATGTCCTGGTCAGCGGGGGACATTCACAGGTAGGTCAACAGACACAAATGGCTTCCCTAAATCTGATTCTCTCTTTTCTGCCTTAACCCTTTCTTCTTTTTCTTTCCCTGAGCACAAAGAATTCAGTGGTTCTCCAGAGGAGCAACCTCTCTTGCCTTGGTAGGCCTGGGGCTCCATTCCCTTTTCTTACTTCTCCCAGTGGAAGCTCCAGGTGAGAGCTGAGCAATCAGCCAGGAAAGGGAGGTGCCCACCCCGAAGCCCTCTACTTTGCTGCTGGGACAGGAGAAGCCAGGAATGGAAGTCCTACGTGCTCCTCCTCTCTCAAGGAGAGCAAGTTCCGTGAATTTTGCACGTTTTCTTAGAAAATGGAAATTATTTTCTGTTTCTACCCCCATCACAAGAGGGTCTTTGCAATTAAAATAATGACAGCGTTTGGCTTGCAGAGAGGAGGGGTGGAGTGGGGGGTGGGGAAATTGCCCATGTACCATAACAGATGGTTTAAGTACGGTGATTACAAAATCCTGAAGTTAAAATAGTTTAATTACAAAGTCAATACTGCCTCCAACCTCTGCTAAGCCCCTAGTGTAAAAACAACAGACGGTATAGTGCAAACGGTAGGACAATGTTTAACCAGAACTTTGCATTAGCTACTGCAGTACAGCTCTCCATCAGGCCTTCAGCAAACGGAAGATCAACTGATTTTTCCCAGCCTGTGTTTGTTAACCATCTCTGCCTCAGTATCAATGGGCAGCTCTGAGAGAGCCACAAACAATCAGAAGGAAATAAACTACAATACTATACTGTACGCAGAGGCTCAGCAACGTTGTATGTAGAGTCCAGTATTTCAAGGGTAACTGAGAGAATTATTTGCATCTTGTCAGGAATGAATACAAAGGTGAAAAAAAATTAGTAGGTAGAGGCATTTATGCATAAAATGAAAATAAAAGTCAGTGAAATTAGTGATGTTTTATTTTACATGGTGGATTTTATAGGAAAAAAATTAACAGGACATGGGAAGGCACAGGGAAAGAAAAAGGTGGGAAGGACCTCAAATGGCCCAAACTTGATCATTCACATGCAGGGAAAGCAGCAGCTCTACACAGCAAGTTGTTGGGAAGTCTCACTAAGCTGTGCTCTTGCAGCTGAGAGCCTTGGTGCTGGTCTTGGCCGAGTGTGTAGCTGTGCTGTATATTCTTCAGACGTGACAAACCCTCCCTCTGTTGGCTTGTGTCCCTTAGAAGCAGCCAGTCAAACATGGAGCAGGGAGAGTCAGAAAAATGGCTGACTCTCCCTGCGACTAAAGTATGGCTCTACTTTATTAGCCATATGCTGAAATCTGATCCCATCTGCCTCCATCACGACATGGCATGAGATGTCCATGATTCCTGCTGCACATGAAGCACTGAGGCACTGCTCACTCCCCTCTCTGGGTGGGTAAAAGAAGGGACTGGCAAGCTGACAAGAGATACAGACCCATGAAAGTAAAAGCCTAAACAGACAAATGGGAGATCATCTTCAACACTTTTTCTCACCACAGACCTCTGAGCAAAATCTAAAAGTAAAGCAATAGGGAAAATGGCCTCCAAAAGTGACACTACAATACAGAGGAGTTCTCACAGTCGTGTTTCCCCTTTATAATTTTTATTGCAGCATTTGAGAGATGAAGACTAACTTCGGGTGTTTGAGAATGTAATTGCAAAGTCAAATAAGGGTTTCTAGTAGCTGATTTGTTTCTCTGGGGTTCTTCATAAGTAACAGCGTTTGGGACAGAGAGCTGCACTGGCTAAAATGAGGGGAAGGGACACTCTACTGTATCTAAGGGAAAATCCTCTTTAACGATTAAGAGGAAAGAAAAAACATTCCTAGGGCCTGATCCTTCAGGTTGCTGTATATTCCAGTCCAGCTTTTAGTAAATTAACTTTACATATATGAGTAGATTCATTGACTTTCAATTAAGACTAAGTGCATGTTGAAGTGCTTTGTTTCATTAGAGTGGAACCAATCCTCTGTAATAACAGAAAAAAAACCCCAATAAACTAATGTTCTGGTGGAAATCACAGCATGACTGGTGTAGCACTGACTACACAAAAACAATTTGAATTATTTTTATACATAAATAGAAAATGCTTGTACTTTTTCCTAGAATATGACAATAAATGGTTTTGTTACTACATATAATAGGAAATAGTCCTTTAAAGCATAGTGTAGAGGACTTGCAAACGTCTGGTAATTTGTTTAATTCTCAGGCTTGCCTCCTTTTTTTACCCTTAGCAGGTAGTTGTAACTAGGAAATAAATCCAAATAAATAAGTCTTGGTCACAGCCTTACTTTAAAGACTTTTTAAATTCTTAGCTTTGGGCAGAACCCACACGTTTGTACCTGACCTCAGCCTCTCCCCATAGTGCGTGTTGGACACAATTGCCATGTCTGCTCTCAAGAGAATCCTGTGTTTAAGCCAGTAGCTCTTTAGTGACTGCTCCCACCCAGAACCAGAGACTGATGCTCAGTGCTCCATTCTGGAAGCAGGGCCCTTCTCAACCAGGAGATAAAGCAGACCATGGGGCCCCTTTGCCTGAACAGATTCCTTGGGGGAAAAGCTGTGAAGTGAAAGCATCCCCTCCATCTCCTCCTGAACCCCAAGAGGAGCTAAGGATGGAGGCTGTCTTCTGTGAGGAGTAGATTCCTACAGGTGTTTGTTATGTAGACTCCATAGATGAAAATACACAGGAGTTTGGATACCACAAGTCCAGCGGGGGTTTGGTACCTCATCTCTCCTGCACTGCACTTTACAACTGACACAATTTCTTTGCCCCAATATCACATCAAGTATCCACTTTTTGGAAAGGGCCTTGTACCCTGAGGAAGGCACAGGTAAGGAGGTTGTTTTGATTGATTTCAGCTTAGGTACTGCTAAGCAGAGGCACAGTGTGAATACTGCAGTTCAGCTGGGAATTTTGGCTGTCATCTTGACTCGACAAGCACAGCCCCAGGAAAAGCATGCTAACATCACAGTTATGAAGTGTTTCAAGAAACCCAGCTCTTTGGTAGAAAGTGGTCCTGGGGATGGATTATAACAGTGCTGCTAAACCAGGCTGTCCGATAGTAGCTGTTTTACATAAAGTACATTTGGGATGATTTCCGTGGGCTGGCTAGAAACCACAGCACTCAGGTCCTTGCTATGCCACATTAAATGTTGGTTTCAGTAGGAATTTCATGAGTAGTTCAGGCAGAATTTGGTCCTGATGATGGAGTCTTGACTTCACACACTCACAGGAGATTATTCCTGCAGATTTCCATTCTTTGTGGGCTCTCTGCACTCTGAAGACAGCTGATTTCACTCCGAATTCGTTGGCAAGGCTATGGACACAAACTGCTGGCACAAGAACCATCAGTGCTGTCATCACTGTTATCAGTGCTCTCAAAGCACTTGGCGATGCTGCAGGGGATTACAGCCCTGCTGCTCTGGCAGCACCTCGGGCACAGGGAGGAGGAGAAGGAGGAGAAAGGCAAATTGTCACCACCCAAAGCTCACCCTCTGAAAGCGTGGAGGTAAGATGGCAGTGCAGGCTTCTTCAAGCCCTCATTGAAAAGCAGGAAATCTGAAGCCAGCCTGAACTATATCCGTGCAGTATATAGAGGAAGACACATTTTTAAAAACCAAGCAGGAGGAATCCTGTTGTTGTAGTGTGACCTTTTTCCTCCCAACAAACATTTACCCGGGGTTGTCTCATGACTGGTCGACTTTTGTAATCCATTAGAAGGTGATGCTGTTGCATGACATGATCAAACACCAAACACAGCAAAAAGGCCATAACTATATCTAAAAAGCCTTTGCTTTGTCAAAGCCTTTCACTAATGCTAGCAACAAAATTATTGAGATCTGTAATGAGCTGATCTCCTGTCAAATAAGCCTTCTTATGAGAGTGTTAAACTTTATATCTGCTTTCAAATTAAACACTTCGGGTTTATTAACGTTTCCTTTCCTCTCCAAATTTCTTTGTTGAGAAGAGGTGCCAGAGGAAATGTACTGGCAACAGTAGGATGTGAAGTATAGTTTAAAATACATTAAACATATGTTGATGGGGCCATTAGCAGAGTTTATAGATACCACCACCTGTCTCTTATTCCACTTGCCATTACTTTAGTGACAGAAATCTTACTGTAAGAGAGGCAGTGGGCTACCATTAAATCTTTGCCCCTGTGTTAGAAGGAACATAGCAGCAAATTCATGCCTTATTGCTAAAAAGCATTTTCAATAATGGCTCACTTATTGAGCTGTATACGTTGTTTATTTATAAATAAACCTGAATATGAATGGAGTAGGGGCTAAAGAATAAACATCACTCTGGGTTTGGATGCAAAAGAGATTCTGAATATCTGAGAGGGAAACCCTTTGCCTTTATAAATGTTCGGTGGGGCACTTACTTGCTTGACATTTTTCTTTCGAGCCAGCAAGCCTGACCCTGAGACTATCACTGCAAAAGGCACTCTTGGATACCACACGAAGGGTTTATTGCCCTCGGGCAAAACAAAAAAGGAAATGATTTTAAAAAACAAATAAACCCACTCAACCTCGGCCCCCCAAACCCAAATCATAGAACAAAAACACCATGAAATAAAGTAAAATGAATGAAATAGATCAAATGAAGGTAAATAAGCGCTGGCATCGCAGGCGAGACTGCCTCGGCCCTGGGCTGCCCCCTGGCGGTGCGGTGCGGTGCTGCCGGCCTTCGCAGGGAGCGGTGCGGAGAGAGATGCGGAGAGCGGGGCGGAGCTGGGGCGGGGGATGTGGGGAGCGCTGCGAGCCGGCCTGGGGGCAACGCGGGCGCGGAGCGGAGCGTGGGCCGAGTGCGGTGTGCGCACAGTGCCGGGCGCGGTCC
>VZRM01007011.1:935850-1006389 GCA_013397955.1 Grantiella picta
GGAGGATCGGAGTGCGGCTCACGGCCGGCAGCAGTTTCTCTAAACCTATGGCGAGAACCATGCCCCGCTGGCGGAGGAGTGTTTATTGCCCCCGGGTGCAACAATGCGCCTGCCGTCTTCCCGAGGAGACTGCCCAGCGTTAAATGGGCCTTTGCCCAGCCTCTCCTCTTCCTGCCAGGCAGACTAGGGAGAACCCTTAGCAAGGGCAGCTCCCGGCAGCTCTGGTCCTCTTCCTAACCCAGCCTCGGTGGCACTGCCCATGGGTGTCCTCCGCACAAGCACTCACAGCAAACAGAGCAGGTGTGAGGAAAGGGATGAGGTTCCTTGAAGAGCACAAGTCCTACTCTGAGTGGCTGAGGGAGCTGGGGTTGTTCAGCCTGGAGAAAAGAAGGCTTAGGGTGACCTCATCTCCCTCTACAACCACCCGAAGGGAGGCTGTAGCAAGGTAAGTGTTGGTCTCTTTTCCCAAGTAACAAGGAATAGAACAAGAGGAAAAGGCCTCGAGTTGTGCCAGGGGAAGTTTAGATTGGATATTTGGAAAAATTTCTTCACAGAAATGTTGTCAAGCATTGGAAAAGGCTGCTCAGGTAGAGATTGAGTCACAATCCCTGGAGGTATTTAAAGGCACATGGATGCAGCACTTAGGGTGAACCCGGTGATCCTGGGTTCAGAGTTGGACTCGGTGATCCTAGAAGTCTTTCCCAATTTAAATGATTCTACCGTCCTTTCTGGAAAGAGAAGGAAAGTGTTGCTAGCCTTTGTCCCAGTAGGCTTTCATCAGGAGAAGCCTCACGTTTGATCAGGAGATGGCAGCACAGTTCTGGAAAGCTAGAAAAACTCCCCCGCCGACTCTCCCTGTTAGCAAAATCTCAGGACCCTCAAGGGAAGCAAAGCACCCTTCTGCTCACTGGAAGAAGAATTGAAAAGGGAAAGCCACGCATATGCCCAGTAAGTATTTGAGCTGAACTGCTAAGAATGCAGTTAAAGATCTGAACTGAAATTGCTGCTGTACATCAGAGTCCTTAAGCACAATGATGGCACACATCTCGCTCCAAAATGTTGCAAACTTTTACAAGGGAAAAAAGAAATCTGTCAAGAGATGAAGAGGCAAAAATACCACTGGAATATTCATTGCTTCAGTCCATGTAAGAGTTCATCTGAAAGTGTCCACATATCCCCAACATCAACAAAAAATAGATCTGTGAAATGCCTCTTTCCTGTTTTCCAGCGTAAGCTTTGAATGGGTGAAAAAGGTGATTTAAAAATTTGCTAGTGTGATAAGCAGGGCTTTATGTCAGACTGACAAAGAATCTGCTGCTGGATGTAAACCCAGAACCAAGCCTGCAGAAAACATTAAGTACCTGTAAAGTCAAACAAACCTGAGCAAAACAAAAATCAGCACAAGTGAACAGTTTGACTTATTCCTTGATGCACTTTCATTTAGAAGGTGCAGGCAAAGGTATTGATATCAAACTTTGTATTTTGCTTCTCTCTTGCTCCAGACTCTAGTCCTGCTCAATCTGTGATTGAGGAATTCCCACAGACCTGCAGGTGTTGCCAGGAAAAAACTTTGTAATTCATTAGGTGGTGCTGAAAGTCTTTGCTGGAAGTGCCATCATGTTGACCATGTCAGCATTTTTTAGAGCTGGTCTACCTGAGGCCTTGTGAGGGGAGATGCTATTGAAAAAGCTGTCTGGAGTTAGTTTGGCACCATCTCTTGCACCCTAGCCAGATTCAAGACCTTCTGGTATTCACTGAATATACAAATGAATGCACGTAACCCCTCTTTCTGCACTTCAACGCATTCATAGATCCATTTAATTTTTGACACTTTATTTAGTATTGGAAACATTCAAGGAACGTAACAAATGGAAATTTAAGGTTTAGCCAGATCGTATCAACTGTTGGTATTGGAACACCAGTGAAGCTCAAACAAGTTTCACTTGGCAGGACAACTGCACCAAAGCATTTGATGTCAAATCACAAGCTATTTTCAAGGTTCATACACACAAAAGGGTTCAAATATAAGCAAATTAAAGCCTCGGTAATAATGAAAAATATTCTCCTTTCCACTTGCCAACTATTTAACCTGGTCAGGAGACAAATTCACGTGGGATTAATTCTACGGAGCCAACTTCGGATTCCTCCTCGGTTTCCTTGAAATGAGGTATCCTTTGCTTCCTATCTGCACGGTTTGGTAATGCAGCTGCACATTGTTGAAAAATTGCCACAATTCATGGAGGGATGGCTGCGCTTCAGCAATGAGAGAAGTTATTTGGAATACATATGTCTGTGTTTGCATGCTTGTGAAGCTTACATGTCTGGCTTGTTAAGCTCTAGGAAGCTCTGTGATGGACACCACCATGATGTACAATGGACGGCAATCAAGACACGAATCGGAGTAAAAAGGGGCTGATCCTCAGCACGGTGAACTCCAAAGGAACTTTGGGATACTTTTGTAGTTCAAAAGGCTAAAGTCTCCTGTAGAGTGCAAAACCATGCAGAAGATGAAGCAGAAGAGATGAAAAAACCTCTCCACAGACAGTGACCCCTGTGTGTTGTGTGGTGATCAAGCCTTAGAGCCCTGGTGGCCTCAGGGTTCTCCAGTCTTTGCATAGAGCACCAGCAAGAGATGTGGTCATGAGGTGCCAGCTGGAAGCAATTCCAGCCACTCTTGCTCCATGCCCCTGGCTCTGTCCACACCAGGCTGGGCACTGGTGGGCACAGGGGGCAGCATGCCCAACTGGTGTTGCAGGCATTTTCCCAAGGTTTTAGACTCACTTGCCTCCTCCTTTCTCCTGCCATGTGATAGAGGGGGAGTGTTTGGCCTGGCAGTATGAACACCTTCTGTTTTGGAGTAAGATTAGAAAAGTGAGGGAAAAGCAGAGATTTTGGCTGTAATCTCAGTGCTCCAGTCTTTCTTGGGAATGAAGGTACATCCCTGCACAGGTACAACAAGGGAAGGCAGAAGGCTCAACAGAGCCTGAATGGCACTGCTGTGCATAAAGATGTGATCACTGGGACAGGGAAGAGCTGGGGCTCATTCAGATCCACAGTGCCTTAATGAAACCTCTGCAAACCAAACTCACAACCTGTGTAGGGGACAGCCCAGAAACATGAGCAGCAGACTTGTTCAGCAGCTGTCTAGTTATGAACTGAAAAAAAATCTCTCCTTACAATGCATAGTGTCCGGCACTGGCACCGAAAGTTCTTGTCTGTGCTCATTTCATTTGGCCCTGAAAGAAATGTGTCTCTGTCTCCCAGGTGCACCCATTCTGTGAGCACTCTTGGTGCCCTTATGCCTACACAGGCCATGAGAATATCATGCAGCAGAAGCCTGCACTTCTTCCACCTTTTTATTTAAACGCAAACGGTGTGTCCAGGAGCCTTTTTAAACTGACACGATGACAGGCTGCTGCAAGAGGCCAGATGCAGGTAGGCACAAAAGGTCGGACAATGCTCCTGACCATACATCCTCCCCATGATGCTGGTTTGTCCTCAGTGCAGTGCAGGGGCTGTGTAGCACCACTAGCCATCGGCACGGAAGCTGGGAATGGAAAACAATTTTGACATTGGCAGTCTGGAGTCCCGCCCTTCTCAAACACATTTGATGTTCATACATGGTCTTTTGGCTGCTGCTGCTGGGGACCATCTGTTGGGATGGCTTCGTGCCTGATCAAATGGTGGCATGCCAGTTTCACTGGGACATGAAATAGATGCCAAACAAAATGCGTCTGGTTTTACTTCTATTACTATGTATTCAAAGCACATGCTAATACTAATCCCCATTTTAACACCATTGTGGTGCCAGTTAAACATTCTTTTTTTCCCAGTGTCTGCCAGGTTTCTACCGCATACTTAGGGACTTAAGAAAATCCAGCAGAAATTGTCACTGCTGTTTTCACACTCCTGCCCTGTTTGCAGGAGTTTGGTGAGAGGTGTTAGCACTAACAACAGAGGTGAATGCATTAATTTCCTATCCATGTAATACAGGATTCTTTCAGGACTTGAACTGGGACATTTCTTTGAAAATTGCCTCTGGAACCCCATCCAGCTACCATGAAATTTTCTGCCCAAAGGAAATGTGACTTAGCAATTTAAAAGTGTTGCTGCAAGTAAAGCATAGTTTGAAAATAAAAAGCCTCTGACGAGTGTGTGAAGGCTTTGAGCACTATGTGAGTACTGAGATGCTCTAAGCACATTTTCTTTTCAATGTGCTATGAGTTCACTGTAGCTCCATCCCGATACACAGTAAAATCTTCCGTGCTGCGACTGGCTTTGCTGTCTGGGTTTATATGACTAACTCCCTGTGAATGTTCCACATTCAAAGAAGTGTGTTCCTGACCTCAGCCAAGATGAATATTATTGTCAAATCTGCCATCATTGCAGCTACTGTGGGTTTTCAGATTTTTCTGGTGTTTGTGGGGAAAATCCATCTGCTACAGATGTTCCCTTGGATGATAGATTTTCTTCTCTAGTCCCATAGTGGGTCAGGAAACCTAAGGGAACATCCCCTGGTGGGATTCCCTTTGCTCCTCATCCTTCTCCTGCAGTGCCAGGCTAAGAGGCTGAAGATCTTGGACAGATTCTTCCCCATCCTCTTCCTCCCTCTGCCCCTACAGGGGACGATGATAAAGACTCAGTGCTGGCCTCCTCAGACCAGATCCCACTGTGTGCAGATTCACATGTGCCAATTGAGATTCCCAGTTTTAGGAAGTTCTGGGACTTAGTCAAGAGTTTATTTCCTCCATTCCTGGCTTCATTATGATTTAAAGCACTTAATTTTGTTGATAAAGCAGCAAATTTATAAGTTATTATAATTTAATAACCTTAATAAACTTTTTAACCACCTTCCTTACATTGCCTTCTTGTATATTCCTGAAATAAAAATTACTATAGAAATGTGAAAAAATTGCCATAAACAGTTAAGGAAAGTTGGAGAATGTGCAAGTTTATGAATGTCATTTAGCATTGTACTAGCAGAAGGAAAAAAGAAGTATTCTTTGAAATTCTCAAGTAATATGGCAGGGCCAGGAGCATAGGCAAGAGAGCGGCATGTGGACCAGCCATAAAATTAAAAATAAACCTAAGAGTAAATGTGCAGCTAAATGCAGACTGTGAGGATAGGATGTAAACTTCAGCTATTTCCTGGAGCTAGTGTGGTTCCAAAGTTTAACAGCTTTAGCCTTTGGAGACCTGGAGGCGTGCATACTTGTGTTCAGTTTCTCCTCCTTTCATCTCCCCCCACTCGGAGCCCTACCACCTCCCAGCTGCTCTGCTCGCTCCATCTCTCCCTGCAGAAGGACACTCCTCTTGTCCTCTAACGAGCGTCCCACATGGATCCTGGCACTGAACATCCCTGTGCAGCAGCAGCAGCAGAGCCTCCCTTTCCATCCTTGTGTCCTCCAGCCCAAGGCAGCCCAGATTCCCATTTTGCCCTCAAGGCCTATTGGAGTCCAAAGGATTGACTGCTACCTGTGAGGACAACCCAGGGATGGCAGCAGGTAGATGGCCCAGCAGAGCCAGCTGCTCTCAGGGCATGCAAATCTTTGGTGCTATGTAATTGTAATTTATTTAAAATATATCAGCCATTGCAAAATGCCTCATTCTGGATTGCAACGAACTCCCAGGGCTGAGACCTCAGTGGTTGTATTTCTATTTTTTGCCATGAAAAAATAGGCAGAAGAAATCTTAATATACTCTTGGGTCACTATTTTCCTTGACCACAGAACCTTAAGGCCTTCTTAGGTATTGGGATGATATAGGAAAAAAACCTGTGTCTGCTTTATGTGCTACCCAGTCCAACTTTATACTAATTTTCTAAACACACTATCCTCCAATATTATTTTATTACAAATATGGTGAATAACACAGTGTTACATATCAAAAAAATTACCAAGATGAATATGCATATGTAGTATTTGTAAAAGTTTCTAAGAATTTTACTTTTATGAAGGATTTTCAAGTTCCCCAAAAATAATTTCCTCTTTGTATTTTAAGTCAGAGAAGACAGAGAAGTCAGAGGCGCATACAAGGAACCTGAAAGAAGGAAATACCAGATTTTGGGTTCTCCTTTCCTTTTTATCTTGCAATGAAGACTTAATTACAGAGTGGTTTTTCATGTAATGCCTTAATGTCTGTGGATTTTTATCATACAGTTACACTACCACTGACCCCTTCAGGCTTCACCACTGCTTTGAGCTTACAAAACTATAGATCCTGCAAATGATCTACCAAACTGATACCCCTGAGGGGAAAATCCCACTAGTGCCTAAGGCCATGTGGTAGTAAGTGAAGAAGTTCTCAAAACAAAGGGGCAAGAAGTATTCCTGTATTTGGACAACTGATAGGAGTTCTATCATGTCAAGTAACTCTTCATCTGTACATTCAATCCTCACAATGTTTCAACAGCTGGGGCTAGTTGTCACTTTTGGAAGAACATTATCGCCTATGAAGGACGTGGGACATTTGAGGACAACTTCACCAGCAATTTAGGAAGAGCTTTTGACCCAGAACTGAAGGGTGAGAGGAGGGAAACCAGACACAGTGTTTTTTTAAACTGTATGATTCAGTGTACAAAATCTTGAAGAAAAAAAATTGTAGGTAAATTGTTTGAGGAAGTATTTTGTAAATGAATTGTTTCAATGAGATGACCTCTTCTTTTACCGTGCCTTAATGAAGAGTTGGTGAAAATAGCAGCTTTGCCAAGCACGTTAATCACATCAGTTTGTACCCTGTAAACCATTGAATGGGTCACCAGCCAGGATGGAGCTCATTAAAAGACAATTTAAGTTCTTCTACACTCTGAGATACACTGGGGGAAATCCAAGGTAAGCCAATGACTTCATGTTATCAATTAAAACATAAAATTGCCTGAACAATCTTAACTCTGCTTTACTGTGCATACACATTGAGGCATAGTCTTGAAGTATATCCTTGTTTGCTTCTTTAACCCCACCCCAGCAGGATTTTCAGCTGATTCTGATGGGATGATGGAGGGGCATTTAAAATACTCAGTTTTGTACGTAGCCTTCAACGCATAGCCTTTTTCATCGTATACTGCAAACCACAGTTCCCAAGCACAGGATTTATCTCATTAACTTTAAAAGTCATAAACCCTAATTATTCAACCTCTGTAGGCATTCTGCACTCCCTTCTCAAGAGGGTGATTTATCTAACCTATTTTAGACAGTCACTCAGGATGAGATGTGGCTCTTGATTTAGACAGCTGTCTTTCATGTGAAATGATTGAACCCTCAGCTTCAGATAAAACACTAACATGACCTAGGATGATCAAATTTCTTTTTTCAAAATTTTCCAAATTCCTTGTCTAAAGAAACAAAGTCTCCTAAAAATTAGTAAGAGTTTAGGGCAACCCATAAAGTTAATAGGTTCAATGAAAAAGGTGAGGGGATGTAAAGAAGATATCAGGCTTTAACAAGAGACCTGATGAAATGATGCAGTGAGGTCTTCTGAACACTAGTTCTTGCTGTCATTTTCCACACCTGGATCATTTGCCATAGTTTTCTTCTTAAGTAAAACCAGTGCTCAGTTCTTTCAGCCATCAGACTTGTCCCCAAGGTTTAGCCCAGCCTGCAGCAGACTGAGTGCCCTTCCTAGGATACCCCTCTCAAACTGCATGATTCAGCTGCCCTTGTGTCAATGAGTATGGATCCTACCCTTTCAGCTATTCTGGAACTTCACAGGTGCAAAGACTTCTTTTACTGTCAGTTTTATTCTTTGTATATGTAACAGGTCTCTGTTCTTCATACATCTGTGTTAAAGTACCTGTTGGTTTTGCCCTATACAGTTATCAACATTGTCTGTTAGCACTGGCATTAAAATGTTTGTGCAATGTTTTGCTGTTTCACTCTTTTATCTTTTACACACAGAAGCAAATAGTTTTGCTGTTTCACTCTTTTATCTTTTACACACAGAAGCAAATAGCATCACTTTATTTCACATATTCATCCTTCACCTAATCTATTTATCAAGGAATACAAGCCAAAAACTGTGGAGAAGTACCAGGTGATTCAGCAGTGACAGTGTATTCTGATCTATATGTTGGCTGGTGTATCATAAACCCTTGTCTCCAGCACATGCCTCCCAACCTGAGCAGGGCTGTGGGTGCTGGAGTGGTGTAAGCCAACTCCACCATCAGGCATTACAGGCATTTCTCTCATTGGTGGGAAATATCTGGAAAATCTCTCTGCATTTTTGGCACTGTAAATCTTATGCTTAGCCATAACTTAGAGATAAATTATGGTACATTCAGCTGCCATTAATTTTGAATTAGCAGTGTCATTTATGTTTCTCTTTTTTTTTTTTAATATCATTAAAGCTACAGATTCCAGAAGTTAGGATCTATATTAACAGAGTGTGCTCACTAATCCCAGGAAGATCATGCCTCCTGTTCCATAGGATTTAGGCTTGTATCTGACTCAAACAGATTTGTGGTGTGAAATGCTAAACAGTGCTGCTGGTGACTACTTTTTCACAAAGGCCAGTGCTGGTACCTCATTTTTCTTGCCCTCACACATCCTCCATTGCACTGGAAATTGCAAAAAAATTGCACTGGAAACAAAACAAATGAAAAAAGCCACTATGTTTTCTTCCATGGTTAGATGCCAGTAGTTAGCAAAATAAAAGCCTGGACTGAGAACTAAAGGCTTTTCCTGTTCTCATTCCTTGCCATACCAAAGGGGACTCATGACCTGCAGCATGCATGGGAGGATTTGGGCATGATCCTGCTCTTTGTGGCCTTCACCCCGAGCTGCTCACTGCAGCCTGTGAGACAGGGCTAGAGCAGAGCCAAGGGAAAGGATGCTGACACTGCTTTCTGGTGGCCACTGTCAAAAACCAGGTAATTTATATGCTTTGCCATATGTGTGCAGCAAGTTCCCTTGGCCCCGTCAAAACTCTGGCAGGGAGAGCCAAGTCATGTCCCTTGGCTTGGCTCATCTTTGGCAATGGTTCAAGCTTTCAGCTTGCCTTGGAGCAGATTACTTTCACTTACAGCAATCCTTCGTAAATGTTCACCCTTCAGAAGACAGCGAGTGGTCTCTGGTATGTCATATTGGTCCTGTTTGAAGCTGCTAGTTTTGAGGCCTGAGCACTTTCCATCCTTATAGAGACTATCATGGGATTAATGGGGATGTCTACAGGTTCTGCAGAGCATCGGATTGAATGGAAACATTTTTCCCATTATAAGAATTTCCTAAATTACTTCTTTATTTTCCTAAAACTGAGAGACATAGCCTTATATCCTAGAGAAGAATTAATAATGTTGATTTGTGCTGGATAAAATCCTCCTTCAAGGTGTAAACAATCAGACATTGAGAGTAAATCATCTCAGAGACCAAGCCAGCCAGACACAACTCAGCAGATATATCTCTGTTAGTGCTAAGCTGAGACTGAGGCAACAGATGCTAGCTCTCAACACAGCTTATTAGACCATGCTCAACAGCATATTGACATAGCTAGATGGTATCCCAACTTCTTCTCACCTGCAACAGCTTAGCTTGTTGCAAAGGCAATAGAGCAGGCAACCACACAAAACCTGGCACTCCGGGACGCTGGGTTTGTGGAAGACTTTTAAAAGCATCAGGGTGAGCTGAAAGCTCTGTTGTCCTTTGAACTTTGCACAAGTCGCCCCCTTGACTAGCACACCAATCTCTGCTCTGTGGCTCTCTGCACAGCAGACCATTTATTTGTCCTGCAGGTGGGCTGCTGCTGTTGCACAGGTGCACTGACCATGGACTGAGTGTGCGCACTGGACATCAGGAGAGCTCTTACACCGAGGGGCAGTCAAACCATGCAACTGACAAAAAGGAGCTACCAGAAGTCAATTGAATGAAAACTGTACTTTTAACCACTTTCTCCCTTCCTGCTCCCCCATCTGTGTCCCAGATTTGAGCGCCACTTTATGCTGCTGCTTACACTGATACTGCTTTTCATATAGAGCCTTTTGGGTACCTTCTGTGACATTCAATGTACAAATGATAAATTATTGTTTAACTTTTAAATCCAAAATATTTCTTAACATTTATTATTGTAGCCATGTCTCATCTTGCAGCAGTCACTACCCAAAGTGCTGTCATGTTATTCAACTATTCAATGATATTTTGATGCAAAAATCTAAAACTAAAATAGGCATGTTGTGTATGCTTTCCCTGAAAATGACTGATAATTTAAACTAATGTCTTCAGCCTTTTATGGAAGGGCAGTTCAAATAATACACAGGATAATCCCAGCACTCTTTTGGAGATTTGATCATATTAAACAATTTGTACCTAAAAATCTAGGTTTTATGGGCTCAGAACAAACTTTCTAAGCACATATTATTGTTGCTTTGTTTAAAACGTCAGCCAGCAAGCCAAAAATAAAAGTTCCAACTGACTAGTCTTATGGGAAACTTACTCTGAGATCCAAGTTGTAGCAATGCAATGGTGACTGTCATTGCAACTGCCCCAGGCAGCACTGCCTATAAGCAGGGCTAGAAAAGATGAAAACAAAAAGTCTTAAAATGATCTGTCTTCTTCCAGCCATTTCTGTTCTTGACCAGTGACTGGTTCTGTTTGAAATACACCATTTGCAGAGTCTGCCTGTGAAGACTGTTCCAGAGACTAACAGATGCACTTTTCCATACAGTTTATTTTTTCCAGTCTAGTCTTTCCCCTGTATTAATTTTTTCGGTTACTTCAAGGTTCTAGTAAGCTGCCAGAGAAAATAACAGCAGAAGTTCTGCAAGATGGAGAATGGAGAACTAGAGAAAAAGACACAGGGAAAGCTACTGCTTGTAGCAGAACTAAGTAAAAGAAAGATGTTTCTGGTGAAAGCAGCAGTCAAGTGTGCACTACTTATCATTCTGTCACCTTTTCTCTGTGAGTCACAAGTTGTTTTCTTTCTAGAGTTTCACTTTGTTTGCCTCAACAGTGAGAACAAGCAGAAGGCCTAGGACAGTTTGAGTCATGGAGCAATGAGATTCATGCAAAGTTTCCCTGTGTCAGTGGGCATCAAGGCAACCAACACCCAGCTGCAGTTAGCTACCAAGTCAAGTTTTTGGACAGAAATCACCACTCTGCTCTACCAGTGGTTGTCTTTACAGGGATAAGTAGCCAAGAATTGGGTCCTCTCATTGTGACTTGTTTGCTCGAACAAAAGTCCTAGGAACCAGCTTATTATCTCCAACTCATTCTTTCAAAGTTTGTATCTTTCCTGGGTGCATGTGATTTCAAAATACTTTGTCTATTTTTGTGTTATTGAACTTTTACGAGACTAATACAAATAGTACAGGGAAAGGCATGAAAAGGGTTGGTTTTTATACTAAAATATCACAAACCACGTGGATTAACTTGATGCTGAACAAGATGTTCTTACTCCTTACAGGTCATTTAAAGGCACATCTTTATAGGCCCAGTCTTTGATTTTAGCCCATCCACCAAACCCCATCTGTTTGATACACTTTTATGACACATATGATGACTTCTGAAATGAGCAGTCAGGGTGAAAGTCTAGCAGTTGAGATAGTGAATGTAGCATTCATTCCTCAAAGTTGCGAAAACATAGTGTCTAAAGGCAGATGAAATGACAGTGACCTGAAATAACAGGAAGCTGGCCTCAGCTGTAAATCTGGCAGGGGCTGAGGGTGATGGTGATGGAAGCTTGTAAGCTGTATCCAAAGCCGTGAAATATAGCCCTGCCCCTGAATGAACTGGAAGACATATTTCAGTCTACTGCAAGTCAGAGTTCAAGCATCAGTGGCCTTCAGGACCTCAGTTCAGGCCTTGTTCAGATCCAAATACAGAAGCTTTGGAGTGATCTTTTTACTCTACTGTAAATTTCACTGGCACCTATGTGCTCCCATCTGTTCAGCTGTGGGCTTTCACCAACACAGTCACGAGCGTTCATATTTCCCTTAAGGAAAATGGAAATGAGAGAGTAAACTCTTGCGTTAACTTTAGCCCTCTCTACGTAGTCGGGAAGAAAGTGCTCAAGAATCCAAACTTTGGCAATTCTCTCTTCTTTGCCTTAGAATATGCAAGGTTTTGTGAAATCTGTTCTGCAAAATGGCTAGCAAAAGATGAAAGACAAGGAAGAAAAAAAAGTGGGAAGTAAAAGAAAGTCATATAAGAGAAAATTTGCTTGAACCTGGGAAACTGACTTATTCCATCAGAGAAGGAAAAAGAAAATGAGTGCTCTGTATGTAAAAATTACATGCCCTGATGCTTTACAGGGCATGAGCATTTCAGAGATTCACAGGACATACCTGCAGATCTCTGCAGCCAGCTCAGACCCAATGGCAGCAGCAATGGGGATTAGTCTCCCTTTGCCCAGCACCTGCTCCCAGTTTCCTTAGTGGAGAATGACGACTGTCTGGAAGGATCACCAAGGGAGACAGTATGCAATACAGGTCTGCTCATTTTCATAAGCAATGTAATTTCCATATTAAAAGCTATGTCTAAGGAAGATTGATGGCAAAAGTGCTAAAAACCACCGTCTGACTGGCAGATTGAGTCAGATCTCCACTAAAATTAACAGTTCTTCTAATTGAATCATTATGTGAATTTCTGGCTGCCTTCAGACACAGAACATACATCCCAAATTCATGGTTTTGTGATGTGCTGAGGCCAATGTAGACGCTGGCTCTCCCCTAGAAGGACACTTCATCCATCAGTCACTTTTCTCTTCTTCACTGCCAGCTTTCAGCCAGAGCCGCCAGCAGACATGGCTCAGCCTGGCCATGCAGCAGCTGGGTACCAGGAACCTGGGGGAGGACATGTCATCTGGACCAGAGAAGAGGAGAGCTGGACACTTTCTTCATCTGTGCTCACAGTGTTAGCTGGTAGTGAAATTGCACCCCAGAAATACTTGTTACAATGTGATATGGAGAGCTATGAGTCTGTACTTGGAAATAGAAGACTCTTAATGGGACTGAGCTGTTGCTCACAGCAGCGGTGTTCATGCCAAGGTCATCTAAAATTACAAGTGATCATTTTTTTTGGTCTGAATTAGAGGATTGTTAGCTCTAAGAATCTCAGTTAAAAATCTTTTTTACTTTGGTGGGCCTGCCCTGGATCCCTAGTCTTTTGCAGATAGTCCATAGTGATTTTAGGGTTCAAACTCAGCTTCATCATGCCCTGATTGTTCACTGTGGAGGGACAGTGGCACTTGCAAAAGAAAGGTTTCATCATCCTTCCCACTTCACTGCCTAAGTCCTGTGGGTTTTTGTGGTGATAGACAACATTTGGACAGTAAATGGGTTATGTAACTCAACATAAAAAGACAGAACAAAAATATGAAGGATATTGTCATCCTGTTACGTAAGGAGTATTTCTAGTCTTGCCTCTTGCCTCCTGTAGCTCTGCTTAGAGGGGAGGACAGGGATTTTTTCACTGGCAGTTATGAAGATTCCTGCCATGGTCATTGGTAGCAAGTCACACAGCCCTCCAAGATCCTGCTGCCAAAACTTGAAAGTTTGTTGTCTCCCTCTGTTTATGGGCAGGATGATAAATTTGGACAGAAGGATAAATCTGCTGTTCCCAGCAAAATTAACGCAGGACCACGTTAGAGACTGCTTTCCTTCAGCAGCTGTGTGCTTTTGGCTGGTGCCTGCTGGTGGCACAGCTGGAGGTGGGTACTGCACACACCCGAGATGTCAGGCTGAGACACCAAATTGACTGACTGTGCCTTCTGGAGAGCATTCTCAACACAACTGCTGTATTCCCACGTTTGCGCTTGAAAGACTTTGTGCACACTCACATTTTAAGCATAGCCACAGTCAGTCTATTAATGTGTGAGGGATTTACAGAACACACTTGAAATTCTGGCCTGCCCATTTTTTAAAAAACACATACTTTAAAAAAAAAAGAGTAATGTGTGAGCACATATGGAATTACATGCAATTTCTGTCTGATTGTGTTTTGATATAGAGCGCACAGGTTGAACTTTCAGCCTTCAACTTGGAATCTTTCTTAACAGTCATCTGAAAATTATAAAAGTATTGAACATGGCCACCTTTGAACCACCAATATCATTGTGGTGATTCAGGTTTTCCTTTGAAAAAGCTGAAAGAAGATCATCTTCTCCAGCAGGAGAAAGATGAGACTCGGTATTTTTCCTGTAGGTCTTCACAAGGCTCACATATTTGTTTCTGTATTGTAGTGATTCATATTACAAATGCCTTTGTCCATTTCTCTCTTTCTGCTACAATAGCCCAAGTAATTAACTAAGTGAAGAGGCTGTCAATTAAACACTGATACTAATCTTGGCATAAAAGCTCCCTTAAGAAACACTGAGTTGGAACATATTTTACAGCGACACCACTGCCTTCATTCAGCTCACTTCTCAGACAATTAAGTGCTCCAAATGTTTGTGTGTCATCTAGGCAACATTAGTAGCAGGAACGACCCCTGCTATAGATACAGTCCTGCAAAGAATGCCTGGAAATACAATGCCTATTGTGACAGCAAGGCTGATTTTATCAACCAAGGGACATTATATAGTTAATTAATGCCAAGATCTTTAATGATGAGATTGTCAAGGACAATTAAGAAGATTATTATAAGTGTCCTTGGTAACAAAAATGCAGTACTGATTTTAGCTTACTTTCACTAAGTGTGGCTTAAAGGTCAGTTTCTCTGAAGTGTGAATACTTAAGCATTCTTTGGATAGATGTCATTATGCATTAATCTCAGGAAGAAAACACATTTTTCTAATGTAGCTGTGCAGCACAGAAAAATTAATGTGAAACTCCTGCTAAGAAATTAAGGTAAAATATTTCAACGAGAATCTTCTAGCCAGTGTCACATCCTCAGCAAAAGCTCTGGGTCTGTGTTCAGAGATCAAGTCAATGGAGCAACTTCCTCCAACTTCAGCCCATGTGTTCAGTCTTCAGACCATATCTTCAGACCATGTGGTCAGTAGATGGACACTCTCTTCAGTGAGCTTTCTCATGCTCAGTAAGCTTCTGTTGCTCTACATCTGCCCAATATCAGATCCAGCTTTACTGTGTCTCGCTCATGCACCACACCAAAGCTTAAAGGGCACTTGACATAAAATCCCTCTATGAATTGCATAAGCTCACAGATGAAAAGTGATGGATGCTGGCAGCACAGATTGCATCCTGAGTATCGAAATTAAGAGAAAAATTAATTTTGACTGCTAGAACTGGGAAAGACTGTACTGCAAGAGGACATTTCAACCTCTTACAATGACATTGTAAATGCAGGCGATTTTATGATTTAAGCTAGATTAATGATAAAATTCTCTAGGTGAGGAGCGCTCTGAACCAATGCCTCCTCCGAGAGCCAGGGGCTCTGATACCCCCTCCCCCACCCACAACAGAATTTCTTAGATGGAAGTGGAGAAAAAACTATTTATTTAACAAAACCACACAGAGTGCCCTGCAAGGCACAGGGGAAGGGGAAAACAGGAGAAAAGGAGTTATTAAACCTGATTAAAAAGCTGGTAAATTTAGTGTCCTTTTTCCGCAGACTTAGTTTCTCCTCTCCTGGCCCCCTTGGGCGGGGGGGGCTGGGTGGAGTTGCCCCAGTAGCTCCCCGAGAGCTCTGCTGTCCTCTGGGCTCCCTTGGGTTTTCAGGCGACAAAGCAGATCGAAGAAAAGGGTCCAAACGAAGAAAAATTATGAAAAAACCCACAGGAAGAGAGCTGGCAACTTCGACAGCCATCGCAGCGCACAGTCTCCGGAGAGAGAGAGAGTCATCCTTCTCCCCCTCCTTGCTCCCCTGCAGCGAGGCTTGGGGAAAAAGTTTTCAAAACAACCCGCGCTTCTCTCTGCGGCTGAGTGTAGCTAAAGTCACAGGACCACATTTTCTGGGCATATAAGCTAACGATGGAATACAGGGTCATCATAACATCACTCCAAGACAGAGTGATTACACGAAAGATGGAAGTGGTTTTCTTACCATACCATCCCTCACATCTTAATTCAGTATTTGGTCAGTTTGATGGCCAAAAATCACTGACTCAAAAATAAATAAAACACATTTGGCAAGGTGAGAAGATTGTGATTTGATGTTGTTTTATGTGGTGGGAACAGACTACAGCAGAGACTGGCATACCTGAAACTTGAGCCTTCAAAAAGCATGTAGGGGTTCCTAACAAAATTTGAAATCAGTTTTAAGTAGGAATCGTTTGAGGAATGGGTGACCAACAGGTTTGAGGAATGGGTGACAACAGCTTCTCAGATATGAAAAAAATAATTTGCTTAGAAAATGTTTCCCTAGTTAAAAATAGATACAAACATTTGATATATATATATTTTTTTTAATTTCAGCCATTATAAGGAGGGAAGAAAAGGAAAGCTTTTAGCTATAACATTTCAGCTATTAAAAGCAAGCTACAGTTTCCATTCAGAACAATTAAAGGAATATCTAAAATATCCTTAACAACTTAAAACTAAATATAAAGCATTAAAAAAATATATACAATAGATAAATCCATGTCAGGCATCAGGTTAATGTAGAAACAGGTGTTATCATAACATATATTATATTATGTAATATATAATAAAATATAATATAATATAATATAATATAATATAATATAATATATGTTATAATTACAAATGGAATTCAGTAAAAATTAAGAGATTTAGGAGAGGCTGCTGTACCACCTTTGAAGTAAATTATTTTATAGTAGATACAGATGTAAGAGAAAGATAACTCACTGGGGGGAAAAGAACATGATGAAAACATTTGTTTAATTATTTTCAAAACCAGAGGGTTCAAACTTGCATCCAAAATCCTGAAGATTAAGCTAAGGAGCCCTTTGAATCAGAATTTTTTTTTACCTACACAGTAATAAGATAACAAAGGGTAGAAAACCTCTTTTCCTTTTTTGAAGGAAGGGGAAGTGACTAATGATGATGATCAAGGGAAATTTGTGCTGGTTACCTGGTGTCAATCCTGAACAAAATAATGAAGGTCTGCTCAAGACTACCAAAAAATAATTACGTTCTAGATGACCAAGTCTACAAAACTACAAGCTACAAAAATATGGTTAAAGGTCATCAGCATATTTTCTGGAATGTTGGTCTTCTTAAACATAAAAGGCATTGGTATTACACATTTGGTCAATAAATGCAACTATTTTCTGATTGTGTAACTTGGATTTATCACAGGTATCTAATATAGCACCAAATGCCACACTGATTTTAAAACCCCAGTTCACTCTGAACCAGGGACATGTTTTGTTTGCCAGTGCCTGGTTTAATGGGCTGGGAAGCCTGGCCACCACCATAATGCAAAACAGGAGTTAACAATGGCTTGTGGCCTTGAAAGCTGCTTACATGAAACCTTGCTCACTCACCCTGAGAAGGTACAGTCTTTTTTTATAAGGATTTTCCAGAAGAATCAAGATCTGGTCCTTCCCTTTAGCACAAAAAGACATTTCACAGTGTAGAATACTGCAATTCTGCGATGTTGTCAGATCACAGAACATAGCTTTTCATTTATTTCATAACTATCTCCAGCTGAGAGAATTGCTTTCCAGATATATGTCCCACCAACATAAACACATTTACTGGGCATGCCTGTCAGTCTCTAAGTTGTTACCAGCTGTGATGCTGTTTCTGCACCTCTTTATTTTGGAGAGGTGAAGCCCAGTCATGCATTCGAGTGTTGTGGGAGCTGAGAGCTCATCTCGTTCTCCACAGGCATTTTTCAAACACATGGCCACACTCAATCCCACAGCTGCATCCCAGCATCAGAAGACTTCTGCTTTGCATGTGGATGTGAAAAGCTGGAAGCCACAAAATGACTCTGTACACAAGCATGCCATATCCCCCATTTGACAGCCTCCTTTTCCCTTTCCTTCCTTTCATTCTCTCACACTGCAGACTCACTTCATGTCTCTCTGTCAGGTCCTAAGCTGATATAAAAATATGGTTTAGGTGAACCAAGGCTCCACACCTGAGGGGCAGAAACAGCACTAGGACATGGTGGAAGTCAAAACTGGGAGTTTGATAAATACCCATTAATATTGATAATTACCCATTATAGTTGCCTCTACTTCTCCTTTCCTTCTCTCCCCTACCCTACCCGGTCATTATTTTCATTTGCTTCTGATCTTTCCTCAGCTCATCCCCACACAGGATTCTCTGAAGACTACTTCAGGCTTTCTGTAAAAAAAAGGTTGATTTATAATCTAATTTTTAAATGGCCAAATGTTTGTTTCACTACATGTACACCATAACTGCCAGTGAGCATCCCTTTTGCAGCTGTATCATCACATGCACCACCGAGTAGAGACTCAAAGAGAGAAAATAAATAATGTTGCAGCTCACTGGCCAGTGACAATCACCATCACAGGGACCAAATTCTCTGCTGGTTTACTTCCATGCTCGAGGATGTTTCTGAGTAAAAATAGGACTCAGTGAGTGAAAGGCTGAGCCTGGAAGCATAGCCACTTGCCATCTTCCCACCAGAAGCTCTTGTGTATGCTAGCAGTTTCAGAGCCCACTTTTTGATTTACTCCTCACACTTGGAAAATTGAAAGGTTCATTTGCCTGTGAGAGATACACAGAAATTTTGAAGCACCAGCAGTAGAAAAAAATTGCGCAGATTTTTTTTTACTGCACAGATTTTTTTTTTTTTTTTTGCAGGAAGGTGGGAGGAGAGTAGTAAATAAAAGCAAAACTGCTGCATTTTTGCACACTTCATGTTTAGCATCAAAGCTATTTTACCATCAAGGATATACTTACATAAGCAACAGCTGTTCCTCAGCAAGTCTGTTTCCCTCAACTACTTTATAATTGCTTTATTATTAATCCATCACATTGCAGTTAAATGTCAAAGAAATTGCAGTTCTGATTGTCCATTCACACACGACAGTTTTATTCAGCAGGCTGCTTCCTGACAAACCAGCGGATTGCTTCTGCTGGCTCACAAACTCCAACACGCAGCCATTCTGATGCTGATGGATTCCATCTGCTCCCCTTTAATTAACATCTAATATGTAAACCATCTAATACATGTAACACTGCATAACAAGGGATTAAGAAATAGAAGGTAACTCTTCATCATAGAGCTGTGTCATCTCTTCGGATCTCATTACGAACAGTAAAGGGTACCAAAATGTAATGGGAACTGCACATTAGTAGAAACAGCACATGTAGACAGTCTCACTGAAACAAGTATGAACATAGATGAACACAGAGACAAAATAAAGTGGGAGGTGTAGCAGCTTTCATAGATGGATTTGCATTGGTACTGCTCCAGCTCAGACATCAGCTGATTTAATGCAATTATAAGGAAGAATGGGATCTACTCATTTGTGTTCCCAATTATTGCTAGCTAGATAAGAAGCATTGTTTCTGTAAGACTCTGGTGCAATCCATTAAACCCATTAAAAGTGCTAATTAGCTCATGTTCTATAAATGAAAGTGTCCAGGCAGCACTTTGTTGTCTAATATCTGCCAGCAGGCAAAAGCTGGAGATGAAAATACACAAAGAATAGCTTCTAGGAAAGCCCTGCAACCAAATTAAGACGTCAAAAGTAATGGAGACAAAATGCTCTTCTGCATAACAGCAGCTGATGAACAGGCATGAAATTTATGTGACTGGAGGACAGGGCTTGCCACCATTCATGGCTGGCTAAGTTATGTGAAAGGTCAAGGCTGCTATGTTTTCATGATAACATGTGAGTAGAACACAAGCATTTGGAGAGTCTCAGCCACACATCTATGTGGTGAGTTAGATTAAACTCATACAGAACAGCTGCAACAAGGCTTGCAATGCTCAACAAAGGGCAGGAAGATTAGACACCTCGATAATAGGACACGAAAGACACTAATGGCAGGAGGAGAAGGGGAACTGTGCTCACTAACCTGCAGCAATGGCAGAATCATAAATTGAAACCTCTGAGAAACTGGAAGAGTGGGGAGGGATGAACCAAGGGGACAGTGTGAAATCAGCACCTCCTGGCAAGTTCGGCCTTTGGTTTTCTGCAGCATATGAGATACAATCTTGTGGTACGAGCTGTTGAGCTAACAATATTGTTTTAAATTGTGCCAGTTGCTCTCCATTTGCTCAGAATGGATCTGGAAGGCCAGTCTCTGAAAATGTGCTCTCATGAAACTGCTCTACGCTCTGGACTGAGCAGGTCTTGGAGAGGAGAGAGGAAAGAACTGCTCACATGTCTTTAAAGTTCATATGTATTTATTTGCATTTTCCTCTTCCCTGCTTCCAGTTTTGGGAGGAATGTAAACAAATGCCTTCCTCCAACCCTATACAAGAGAGCACAGGAGCCCACCACTCACAGCATCTTCAGTGGGGGTTGGTCAAAAGCTTGAGGTGAAGAAGAGGGCTTACATGGGATCTGTCCTGTCTGAGACTGATTGTTCAGTCACTGACTGTAGTCATTGAAGTGGAAAAAAAAAGGAGATTGCGTTGGAGTCAGTGCAAATCCACATGAGCACACTTTAGCATGTGCCTCATATATCTCTTTTTTAGAGCCTGGGTACCTGATAGTGTGCCTATTAAAGAATCAATGAAAACAAATGGAGTTCATGAAGACCGCAGACAGGTGATAATGGAGCTTCACAAGACACATGCCGATGTTACCAACCACCTCAAAATGCAGAGATCCAAACTTACTGCTACCAAATACTGCTGGTCATATTTGCTTTGTTTCTGTCCACCTATCTCAACTTTTTCTGTTTACACCACTGATGTTTTTCAGTGCTAGAAAGGTGTATTTTTTGTCAGGTGATGCAGATGATCTGTTTGTCCGTGCCTGCCATGCTGTGCTGTCATCTTCACTCTTTTTAATGGTCATGTTGCAAAGGCAGTGTCTGAACATTCCTTAATAAAGCACATCAATATTGTGACAAGGTACACGTTTCACTTGCCTCAACTATGTGCAGTTATCAGGCATTACATACTCTGTGCTTATCTGTAATTCAGTACTGTCTTGAGAAAATACCTAAAGATATAGCAAAAATAAGAGACCTAGTCCTGGTCTTTATTCCATTTTTCCTGAAACAGGTGGGTTTTCCAGTTATTTCGTTAATGAGCTAAACATAAATTGCACTTCTATTGTTTTCTCTGAATATTTTTGGAGAGGATGAATCTGTACTCATTTATTTTGCTGAGATTTGCTTCATAGTAGCTTTAATATCAGTCCTGGATTTCCCAACCCTTTTATTTTTCTTCTTTTTTCTGCCACAGGCTAAATCCATTAGATGGATACACAATCATTTAGAAGCCATTAAATCATACTTTCGAGGAGAGGTGCTCTAGTTAGAGTTTCACTCTTATCTTTGTTTCTGATCAGAGGAGGAAGTCCCGTTACAGCAATCCTGCCTTGAAGGCTTCCACCGGCATCACGCTCTGCAGGAGAACACCCATCCTCCTCTCCACACTCCTGTGGCGTCCAAAGACCCTGCTAAAGCAAGCATCGATTATCTATCTGCCTGATCTCCATGTTTGCTCCCTTGGGAGCGGTCAGCTTGCAGCAAGCAAGCTGAAATCCAGATTTGCTGTGGCAGAGCCTCACTCCAGGCAATATTCCAGCCCAGCATGGGACAATTCCTGGGTTTGAATCCATGCTCTCAAGGGGAGGAACCTTACACTTGCACTGGCTAATGGATGATACACTTCACTGAGGCTGGGGAGTAGAAGTTAAATGATAATGATGAAATAAATTAATCAGAATGGCTCCGTAGGCCAGGCAGTCCCAACAGATGAATTGGGCAGCACCAGTCCCTAGGCTATGGAGACCACGCTTGCTCTCCGATCAGCTGCAATATTCATACCTGCAGCCAGAGGAACTCCTCTGTCTGAGTCCCAGGGGCTGGGGGGAGAGGAAGGGAAAGGGTTTTTAACAAACCAGCACCTGCAGTGGGAGTAGAGGCTGGTGGAGATGGCAAACCCAACCCCACCATGAGGAGCAGATGAGGAGCAGGAATTTAAGTGGATAATAAATACCATGAGCAGAAGCCATGCAAAAAGGTTTTCAGTGGCTGCCTTGCATGGATTTTTTCCTCCATAGTAATCTGGTTGATTTTATGCTCAAATTACAGCATTTACCTTCAGGGAAAGTACTAATGTTGGTGTATTTCTTACATTTATCTGATAGCTTTCTCAGGATTTAGGAGTACATTGTCATGGAGCTTTTTTAAGACAGGAGTCCAATATCATGGCAGCCTGTTCTTCATTCAGATGTTTTTGAAATGGACAGTGGCATGCAAAGAGTCATACATTCCTCCTAGGCAGAGCCTGCTTACAGAAATCCTACTTTTTAGCAAAACAGGTTGCACTTAAAGTCTAACAATTTCATGAAAAGCTAGAATATAGCTTTGGGGAAAGGTCTCACTCAACCTTAAGTTTTGGCTATTTATTTTAATATGGATTTAACCATCTCTCTCTCTCTTTTTTTTTTTTAAAATTTTTTAAATCAAGCTTGTACCTTGAGGCAACCGGACTCAATTGCATACCTTGTAATATCATCATGCCAGTGGAATGGGAAAAGCTTTGGTCATAATGTCCATAAAAATGGTCATATGTCAAAGAAGTTTTTTTACAAATTGTTAAACAAAACTGAGGTGACGTTTTCCAGGTCATGAATTGTTTAGAGTTTTTCTTTTATTTAAAAAATCCAATCTTTGCATTTGAGCAAAAAGTACAAGCAAGTTGAACTTGTACAGAACAAGTAGCAGAGAAGCTGTCAGCTTTTGTGTTTCAGGCAGGATCGCTAGTGGATTTCAGGCATTTCTGTCTTGTTTAATCACCATTAACTGCAGCCTGGAATGCTGACACAATGTGTAGTGAAAGCAAAGAGTGTAAATTGGGCATGATAGAGGTTTCTTGATGCAGGAAGGAAGTAACATAACACTGAACACAGCTCAAGTTGCACTGTGAGAACAGAATGTATGAGCTAACCAGGTCTCTGTCACAAGACAACAGAGGAAAAAAGATATTTAAAAAGAGGTATAGAAGAAAAAGGAATGATGAAATCCCTTTTACTTACTAAACTCATCTTTTGAAATACACGAAGAATGGATATAACTTGAAAAGCATGTTATGCTTTACTTAAAATAGCAAATTAAATAATTATCATATTGAATTTAGTGGGAAAAAAAAACTTATGCTTAAGTGCCAAAGTCTTGGCCTGCTGGCCTAAAGTTTCTGCACTGTATTTTAATATGGACAAAAGCTTCTTGAAGCTAAGTCCTCAGGTTTATGACATTATTGCTTGCTGAGGTTGAAACAAAATTCTTAGAAGCGTACTTCTCAACAAAACACATATAGTTACCTTTTTACAAGGGTGTGTAGTGACAGGACAAGAGCAAATGGCTTCAGTCTGAAAGAGGAGATAGATTTAGATTAGGTATTAGAAAGATATTCTTCATTGTGAGGGTGGTGAGCCACTGGAACAGATTGCCCAGAGAAGTTGTGGCTTCCCCATCCCTAGAAGTGTTCAAGGCCAGGTTGGATGGGGCTTTGGGCAGCCTGGTCTAGTGAAAGGTGTCCCTGCCCATGGCAGGGGATTGGAACTAGATGATCTTTAAGGTTCCTTCCAACCCAAAACATTCTATGATGATTCTTTCTATCTAGCACCTCCCCATTTCCCCCCATGCAGAGAGGTAAAAAGTGACTTTGAATGGGCCCAGGTAATGATCAGCTGCTGTTCCTCTGTGTCCCAGCAGACCAGCCCTGCTCCCAGCTCATCTTGCCTTAGGAAGTGTTTCCCCACTCTTATGCCCTGGTGGTACATCCACCCTACCACACAGAGGCTGTGCCAGGGATGGATGGTCCCATGGATGAAGGTTATTGGTGCTGGGAGCCTTGGGGTCCAGCATTACCCGAAATCTCTAGGAGAATCTCCCAGGAGAAGCCCCATGGTGGCACTTTAGGCTTCTGTGAGAAAAACAGACTCCAGGGGAAAGGGGAAGACAAGAAGCAGACTGGCATTTCCCCCAGTTTTCTGTGACTGTGATTCTGTTTCTAGACCCAAAACACTGAACCTTCTCCTCAGAAAAAATCTTTGGGATCTTACTCTCCACAGGAATGTTATAATTAACACAGTTTTGCAGTTAGGTTCATCCTCACTGAAACCAAGCGGCTTACTGAAAAATATAATTTTATTGTACACTGGTAAACTCTTGTTGCCCTAGAAAATAATTTTTCTCTGAGGCGAGTGAAAAATCCATTAGGCTGAGCAAGACCACCTCCTTTGTGCGCAACCAATTCAGAATTACCCTGACTTAAAACCACAAAGAGGTACTGACCAGATTTACAAATCATTCTTTAGTCTCACGCACTCCTTTCAGAACAAAAAATACTGTTTAGCTCCTTTGAGATTGAGATATTCAGCACCATACGAAGAATACTCCAGAGAAGCCTGCCATCAAAGTCCACAGTGTATCTCTTAGAGCTCTTATATTATAGACCCCACATTGTTTGTTGTATCCAGCTACACTATGCTACAAAAAAGCCTCTCCTTTTTGTTGCATGTCACCTCATTTTACCTTCATAAAGAAATGTTTAGGTTTCTATCCTTTTGGATGGGACTGAATAAAGTCACTTTTTATTTATGAACATATATTTTGAATTTCAACACAAGGACAGACCCAATGAACAGCTCTATTATACTTAAGAAATTGAGTTTCTATTCATAAAGAGCTGAGTAGTGCCTGTTAGATGGCTTCCCATACAAAAACCACTGAATACCTCCAAATGAGGCTGACTATATCAAAACACTAAAACATGAATAGGATTTCTTCTCAAAGGAAAGACTGAATCAAAGTACAACTATACTGATATATCTCCTAATACAGCTATTTATAGTCTAAGAAGTGCCTTTACCTTGGCTTAGAATCACTCTGATTTCTGCTACAATGTTTTTGTCATGAATATGCACCTTATTATACTGAGGAAGGGCTTCTGTGAACTGTGTAAAGGGCACATTTACACACTATTTCTCCTGAATAGAATGTGGTGTTTGCCATGAAATATAATACTGGCTGGTTTTCAGACTTAGATTATATTAACTGTATGTTCATATTTTTAATTGTCAGCTAATGCTTTCAGAAAATATGTACTTGAACAAAAGTAACTGTAATAAATCCTTGATAATAATTTTTCAAGAATTATTCAGGAAAAGAAGACTTAATTCCCCAGCTCAGTGATAAAAACATCACCACAAGTGGGGATTTTAGTTCTTCTCAGGCTTCCTTAAGTCAGCATTGGCAAGAAATTTCAAAGTTGGCTTCAGTTTCAGATTAGCCAGATTGCTTCAGAGAGCCCAGCAAATCTGTAAATCACTCACCTAAAAGCAGAAGTGCATTCCAAGAGCTTAATAAAATAGCTGTAATCTGCATTTCAGTCTCATTTTACTAAACATACAGATTATTTAATAAACTCTGAAAAAAACACTTCCCAACAGAAGTTCCCTGACAGGTAACATGACATAAAGTAGGTAAAAAAATATCCCCTGTGTCACTCTCTGCCCCTGTACTTCTGTGGCCCAAGGGAGATCCAAGCTTGTGCCACACTTGCTTTCTTGTTCCTCGTCTGGGTTCCACTGTCACATAAACCACCCGGAGCCATTAACAGTGTTTGTCCCACATCACTGTTTGTAACCCACCCAAAGCTGACATGGTCTCATTAGCTGTCCCATGGACTTCTCAACATCTTAAAAATGGTCTGTTTTGCTAACACACTACAGACCAGAAACAGGGAGATTCAACTTTTCTGCGTGGCGTCCAGTCACCTCAGACTTCTGCTGCATCAGAGATTCTGGTTAGTTCAGTCTGCTGAAATTTAGTAGCAGGTTGATTATAAGGGAATTGAAAATACTTATTTGAACAATTTAGTAAATAAACTGGTGTGGACAGCCTAGTACAACAGGGCCATTTGGCTAAACCAAAGGAAAAGAGGAAAAGCTTCTACTCCTGAAAGTGTGTTGAATTCAATTTTGCTTCATTCTATTTTACTTAAAATATGTCAGAACTTTGGTATAGAAATTATCAATGGCAGTCTAACAGTAATAAGGCCCTGGTTATTTCCATATTCAGTTATGTAGCTAATTAACAGAAGTGTTTGTTCTGTTTGAGCTTTATTGTGACTTTTTAATTATTAAACTTACATCAGCAAGTGAAGAACATCAGTGTGATTGTAATTTGATATAATTACTTGGCGGCAAAGGCTTTGAACTGTGTCTTGCCTCACACTTAGTTGCTTCAGAAAAGAAGGAATTAATTGTCAGCTCTGTGGATAGTCAAAGCTCAACTCTGACCTAAGACATGAGCATTTGTGATGAGACATGTTTGCCTAATCCCAGCTGCCTGGTGCCGCTTTGAGATTCTCTAAGGTGCTGGAGAAAGCTGAGTGAGGCTGGCAGGCACAAGAGCTACAGATCCTTTCCTGAAACACTAGGGGGTTAGGTTGTCAAAACAATCTTGAGACTAATTTTGGAAGAAGTTACAGGCTAGATTGAATATGCCACTGAGGGAGGAGGTGTGTATATTTACTAACTCCTGATGTATATTCATTAAATAGACTTGGAAGGAGGTAGAGTTGTGATTTTTTTCCTTTCTCTACCACCATCTGGCAAAGAACCTGGCACCCCAAGTTCTGTATCTTCATCCCCTTTCTCCTTTGGGAGGGCGTCCCCTTCTTCCCCAGCCCAGGTATCCAATCCATTTTCTTACCACTAAGTAATCCTATACACAGGGGGATTTTGGCATTAGCCTGTTTACTTTTTTCTTACTCAGCCCTGCACTGGAAGGATTAGTGTGAAAATGAACTGCAAGTGCAAAGTGACAAAATGGGTCTCTGGCTTACAGTTTCATAGTGCAGGCTCAGCACACACAGTGCAGTCCCTTGGGTTTGTTTTTGTTTTCTTTTTCCTTTTTTTTCCCCCCACTCATTTACAGACAGCACAAGAATTTTAAGAATATGTAGAATGTCAAAATTGGCACCTCTAATCCTTCTTATACAGGGCAAATAGTCTTTCTGCAGCTCCCCATCCTCCTCTACCTGGATTAGCCACGGACAAACAAAAGCAGTGGATTTTCACTAAGGTTGAGTGCCTAAAACAGAGCTGGGTGACATACAAGACAGGCCAGGTGAGTTTAATGTTTTGTCTATTGATGCCTTGCCAGCAACATCATTGTATCTTCAAAGGCACCGTGTGACTCAGCCATCCCTCAGAGGGCTCAGTGCTCTAAAGATCTGTAAGTAGTTTTAAGTTAAGTTCATGTTGATAAAGACTATGTGTTTCACAACAGCCTCACACACCCCACTCCTCCATCAGAGTATGTGAGGATTTTGGAGCTACATAGCCCTTTTCAAGGAGGTGCCCAACTCAAACTGGACCATTTGAAGCTCTGTGGTGTCCAGGTTCTAGTCACTTTTCATCTCAGAAGTCCATAATCATTGTTGGGAACCATTTTTCCCTACTGCATCTTGTGCTTAGCCATAACAACATCAGCTGATAGAGCAGCAAACATCACTTGATGGCCCCCAGACCAACAGGAATCAGCCACGAGTTTCCATGGCTCCTCTGCATCACATGGAACTGACTGCTTCTCATGTTCTCATTTAAGTAACGTGAGACATTACGGTATTCCCAAATATTTTTTATTAGCAGGTGTCTTCACTGCAAGTATTCAGCAGCTTCTTCACAGAGGGTACAGAGGAAAAGGGCTTGATCCAGCAAGGGGAATATATGATCCTTCATTTCCCAGGGCTCAGAGTAGCTGCACTGCCTGAGAGTGATAACCATTAAAGCTGCTATGGAGTAATTAAATTGTCTTGTATCTGAGAGACAAGCCAACTCACTGGCTTGTCTGCAAGTTAGTGCCAAAACACAAAAGTAGTTTTTGTGCCAGTGATATACTCTGGGTGAGTTCAGAAACAGAGAACATTGCTGGTAAATTGTATTTAGGAACTCAGAAATGACTGTGGAAGTACCAGATTAGCCTAATTCTTGCTGTACCTCGTGCACTGGGACAGCTGTACACAGCCTCCTGGTGACACCAAACAGAACAGCTCCCAGCTTGGTTATTATCAGCCAACATCCCAGAAGTACTTCTACACCAAGACATTACTGAACTGGAATTGGCAGAACACTTAAGAAATTCATTTTAATTAATACAGCATTTAAAACTCTTTTTTTTTTTTAACCAACCCCAATAACAAGTGTCAATGATTCTATTTCTTTTGCATGCATCAACCAGTTTTAGGCAATTACACCAAAGTTTAACTTAGGCAGCCACATCTCATTTGGATATATGGGACTTTAACCTTGACTATCATGACCAAAAAAGAATTAGATTTTTAAAGTGATCTTTAATAAGAGCCACATTTTACCAACGGAAAACAACAATAAAATATAAATTCAGTTGCCCAGTAAAATATTTTTTCACTAGAATAGAGAGACAGAAAAAGAGAAAGCATCTTTTAGATACAGGGTAAAACACACAGAATAGATGGATGCTTATTTATATAATTTGTGTGCATATTTACATATGTTAAAGACTTTAAAAAGAACTAAACTAAAAAGTGAACACAAAATTGTACTTTCTCCATTTTCTAATCAAAATTCATCATCATGTTTCTATTAAAAGGAGTCACTGATAAGCACATTAACAAGTAATTAGTAAGGTCCGCTGTCTGTAATGTGAATGAAAAATCAATATTTTTTCCTTATTCCTTAAAGAGTTTATATGAAGATGATGAAACAGTGTCTCATGTAAAGCTTCTGTCATTTTACTGCTTATTTCTGTGTGGAGTATTACAATAAGAAGTAGAACTAAACGGTAGTTGTCCAGCTGCACTCACATAGGACATTTTGGGATGTGCTGTTCTTGCTTTCTGATTGTTAAAATTGACCAGAAGCCAGAGTTTTACAATTTGTTAGTCATAGTCATTTAGGTCAGCTTATTTGCACAAAACCAGGGTCAGTGCTTACAGGTAAGCAAAGCATTGAAAATGCTACTAAAAAGGGCTCAAGACCTAAACCTCTGAGCTGTCACAGAGGATGTTTGGTTTCACTTCTTATCATAGACAGTTGTTTGATATCAGACAAGTGACTTTTTATTTTGCCATGCAGCCACATAAAAATCAGAAGTAACATCCATGGTCTTCAATCCAACTTCAGGCATGATCTTTGCAGAGCCAGGAACAACTTTGTGCTATTTGAATACATACTTGAATTTCTCCAAATGGAAGAGGTAGACTTAGGTGGGGCTGGGAAACGATCCAAGACACACCTCACAGAGCAGGGGAAACCATTTATCTTCACTTAGTTCACTTTCACACCTGTGTCTACCCTATTCTTAAGGCTCTGCTATGTATAAGCAGAAAACTGGGGATAATAGGACCCAGTAAGATTTAACCTTCCCTGGCAGAAGTCAATGGCAGTTTGTGAAACAGCTTTCCACAGTGTCACCTCTTGCAGTCCATGCCCTAGAGTGTGCATTGGACACATATTTGTTTTGAGGGGTGTGAAACTGTAAAGATGTATGAATGCCAGCCATCCACCTAATCTTGCCTGGCAGAGATGGGTTACCAGGTAGGAGGGATCTTGGGCTCTGACCTGCTTGAGCTGGCCACACTTGCCACTATATTGAATAGACCTGAGACATGAAACAACCTCTGTAAGCCGCATGGCACAGTGCATTTAGTCAAAATAGGGAAAAAAAAAACCCAAAAAAACAGGAAGTGAGAAAATGTATCTGATGGTTGTGTTTAAGGGAGCAAGAAGCAAAGGAAAGAGTTAGAGGACAAGAAAGCAGGAAGTGAAAAGCCATTGCTTCCTTCAGGATGCACAATGTTTGCTGTGAAAGCAGGAACCAAATTCTTCTTTTTATAATCAGCATAATCCACCAGAAATAATATATAATTCCTGGTAACTGAACGGCTGTCTCACAGATGGATGGTATAATGTGTCCTTTGCTTCCCTTGCTTCCCTCCCTTCCTTTCTTTCCCTCACTGGAAGTTCCTGTAATTGTCACTTTGTAATGTATATTCCAGCACATGGACATGCAGAATGAAGGCTACATGCTCATTTTGCACTATAAATGATGTGTACTGCCTTGTGTCACAAACAGTAAATCCTTTATACCAAAAGTCTGTTCATTTTCACACCATTCACTTGTTCAGTAACAGTTGTCCAGATTTTTTAATTCAGCTCCTTCCACTAATCCAGCAACTGCTGGTCTTAGACAGGTGCAGGGATCAAACAGGCTCAATAAACTGAAACATCTGGCCTGGAAATGATAATAGGCCCTTTTACTCTCCAAAGCAGGGAAGGAATGCAAAGTTTTCAAATATTAAATCATGCAATTAGCCCTTGTAATATTATTTTTTTTAAAAATTGAAACAATAGTGTTTTCTGTTCAGGGTTTCATTCATTGCATAGGTCCTGCTCTCCTCTCCAGTGCAGGAGATGCCAGGCCAAAAGGGCCAAAATATCATCATCTAATAATATTTTTTTTAAACAAACAAACNNNNCTAATTCTGTAGAAAAGTTTGGGAAGACCTATGCCCCAGAGAATGGAAAAATCCCTGTACAAGCCCAGTTTTGTGAAGCTGAGTTATCTCCAGCATGTGAAGGCTGGTGAGAGAACAGAGCCAGTTCCAGACAATCACTCCATTATCTGGATGACACTGGGATAAAGTTGTCCTCACACTCTTTCCAGTGCAGAGACTATTGTCAGAGCTAGACAAAACCTTTCAAACTCTGAAAATGCCACAGGAGTGTTTGTTCAAGGCTGTCCAATTTTGGAGCAGCTCTTCCCACACTAGTGCCTGGGTTTGGTTAGGCTGAGCCCATGGTGGGAAGGCTCATCCTTCTCTCTTCCAGGCATTGTTCCCAGCTATCCCTGGCTTGTACATGACTGCCTCAGTGCCCCTCAGACCATAATCAAGACCTTCTGCAGGAAAGATGAGCTGTCAGAAACTTTTATGATTATGACTAAGGGGATGTTGTCTTCTGGCAGATCATGTATGTGACCAAGCAGTAGGGATGAGTATGTTCCTTTGCCTGTTATTAGAAAGTAAGTTTCCATCTCATATTCAAAAAGTCCTCTACCTTGATGAAAATGCTTTGGCTTGACTAAATAAAATCCTTTTTTAAAAAAGTTTCAAACAGGCCTCACCTTGACTACTGGCTCTCATTAAATCTCATGTGAAGAGTTGGTATTTTAATCCAGCATCATTGCCAAACTACGGTCTTGGTAACTCTGCACTGACCAAATTTTCCTTTACACTTGGAGCTTAACATGGCGTGCTCTCTTGAGTAAACAGGAATGTTCATCCTGGGCCAGAGAAACTTGGAAACTAGTCCTGGGTCTCACTCCAACCTTTGCTTCAAGTTTCCTGTGAGGTCTGAATGCTGGACTTTCAGAAGTGCTGTGAGCCTGGGTACAATTTGTTTGGTACGTTTGGGCCCAGGATTCCAAAGGTGTGTTCAGTTCTTCCTACACACAGTCCAGCCTTATAAACCCTATTTGTGAAGAGGCTTCCCTTAAAAATACGTCTTTAGGCTCACATGACTTCTGCTTTCAGGAAAGCTGGAACTGTAATAGCAACACGGTATACAGGCTCTATATTGCCTACAATGCTGTTATCGTCTATAAGGCAACAATATATAAAAGACCAACTTAACAAAAATAAACCAAGTGTTCCTCCTCATTTTTGCAGGAAGAGATGTTGCAGCATTCCTGCATTGCTGGCTGTAGAGGTGCAGCTGTAGGAACAGGGGCTGAATGTATTTCACAGTCCAGGCCATGGTCTGCATTTCACTGCATGACTTTCCTCAAAGGTCAGGACCCTTCAGCTAAAAACACCCTACATCACTGTAATGAGGATGAGCATATAGGTTTTCCTCAGTCACTCTATGTTGACAGTTTCTGGCAGCTGTAGCAGATCTGTGTTCTCATTCTGGAGTTGATAAAAGGGACTCATGAGCCAGGCAGTGAGGAACTCAGGGAAACTCCTCAGTTTTCCTGAATTCTTGCACAGGTTTTCCTTAAGGGCACAAGGCTACGACAATAGGGATCTCTAAACACGTGCTAAGTGACTGTTCACCTGTGTCACATAATTGAGAGATAGAAACAAAAAAGTTTAGAGTTGAGTGAGTACCAGCCTTGAGAAGTGTCCCTAAGTCAGGGTCAGGATTAAAGTAGACACAGCAAGAGATTTTAGCTCAGACCAGGACTCCTAAATGCTGGGCTCTCCTTTCATGGTAGACCTTGGACAGTGAGGTTCACTGGGGAAAGAGATGTGCCATGCAGGAGTCTCCATGTGCTCCCAACAGCATCGTCCTCGCCTCGTCCAGCAAGGAATGTGTCAGACCCAGAAGCAACTTCTGCATTTCACAGCTGAGGGAGTTTGGGTTAATCCCTAAGGAACAGGATTGCAACAGGCATCTCTCCCACCAGACCAAGAGGAGAAGATGGTAGACAGATATCAACCAACTTTAAGCTGCGCTCCCTCCTTTAGGAATCAGAGGACCAGAAAATTCTGACCTTAGAAAACAAGCTGGACAGAGATTTCTTTGCACAGGGCAGATGGTACATCCCTGTGTTATCTTTGCTATTCCTGGAAGCCAAAAAAATCCTTATGATGTTTGAAGGAATGATGCAAGTAAGAGAAAAATTCTGTGTTGGTATGCATACAGCTGATTCCTCAAAATATTTTAGCTATATAATTGCTGATTAGAATTTTAAAAGTTTCTCAAGTTGTGTTCACAATTACATTGTGAATACATGTGTTCCAAACACAAATACATGTGCCAAGAACTTCAGGAAGGGACAGAAGTCAGAATTGTGTATACCTTTAATTTTCTGATTCTGAGATATTTCAGCTTCCTGTAAGTAAGTAAGCCAAGAACTTTTAACTTGTGACAAGCCTACCAATAATTTACTTTTACTATTATGGGGCAATGAAATTCCTCAACACATCCTTTGTTGGTCTCCAGAATCAAACTGCAAGTCATATGCATACTTCAAATAGGTTAAGTGTTCAAAACCAACAGCCTGTGGGCAAATTTAAATTCTCTGTGAAGGACGTTTATGTCTCAGGGATGTTAGCACTGGACATAATGTCAAAGAAAAGTGCAGTAGAACAGAATAGCCTCTGCAACAGCCAGGGGAAAAGAAATTACTCTTCATTCATAGGTGAGAATGCAGATCCCTAGCTTCTCTAATCTGGTTAATGGGAGTCAGAAAGGTCAAGAAAATTTATTAAAGCTGTACCAAAGTTAGTTCAAGCTTTCTGAAGGAAGGAAGAAAGAAGTATTTATTCTCTAGAAAAACATCTTTTTCTACCAGAAAACAGAGACCAGGCCACCAGGCCTAGTGGCCACAGCTCCTAGTGGCATGTACCAGCACTTGCACATAATTCTGTAATTTGCCACATGAACACAGTTTATGCACTGAGGATTTACTTGATTTCACTTGACTTGAGTGGATGCAGAAACCAACTCACCAAAAATAGCAAGATCAAGTTCATATTTATTATTGGCTCCTAAATTTAGATGTAAAATGAAACCAAGCCAGGGATGGTTTTTGTTAGTATAGCAAAAAGCAGCTAAATTTGTTTGCATTTCATGAATTCAGTATTCTTTTTGACACGTTAGATACCCTGGTTTGCTGAGCCCTGCCACTATGTCCTTACATGTCTTCAGTTCACATGCTCACTTCTAGTACACTAAATCCATCCTATATGTCTGTTATAAATAGGGTACTGCACATACAGCAAATGCAGCCCCCACTACACACCCTTGCATGATCTCTTCAAATAGCACACATATTCTCACGCTATATTTAGTGCTACATCCACGGTAACATATCACCACATCATTACATACAGAATGTCTTCATAAAAACAAACATTGGAGCAGAGAAATGGGTCTCGTCAGCCTGCACTGAAGTCTGCCAAAGCCACAAAATCTTACCAAAAGTTTTATTTTACTTAGTTTGATTCTGATTACCTAAATTTTTAAAACTTTTCCTAGTTTGTAAAACTCCCAAACAAATTCAAATGACAACGATTCTTTGCTGACATTACTCCAGATAGTGCTTCTACATTTGAATCTAAAAACATGAATGAGCTGTTCAGATAATTTTTATCGATGCATATTGCCTTCTGGTTTGAATTTTGGACTACTAATGTTGTATGGATCAACCTATGGGCAACTTGCACACATGGTAAAGATGGAGCAGTCAATAAAAATGGAGTAGTAACCTCCTTCCAACCCCCAAGATGAAATCTGGACCAGGATGCTACTCTTAGACATTGCATCAACATAAAATATGTATTGAAAAAGATGTGAGCATGAGAAGAGATACAGCAATACAATGCTGGCTGACAGAGCAGTCTACACAGCCTAACCTGGGCAGGAGGAGACAGTTTAGGAATTAAAGGGTAGATCTTTAGGTTATTGTTTAAGATGTCACTGCCCTGAAAGCAACAGTCAGAAAGATGGATTTCTCAGCTCCTACTTGCAGTGCCTTGTCTTTATAGCCATAACATTACCTTACCTCATCCCATTAGTAATGTTTTCTTTAAAGCCTATTGCGGAGAATGAGTTGAAAGTCCCAAATTTCCTGTTATTATTGCTGTCATTTTTTCTCTTTGTTTTTTGCAAGAACCCTGTTTTTAAAAATGTTTTCAGCTGCTCCAAAACCAACTTAAACTGGGCTTAAACTCATTCCTTCTGGTAGTTAATTCCACTCAGAGATTTCATCCAGTCATGCTTTTTCCCTAGCTACAAGTTTTATTAGGCACCATTAGCTTTGTTGGCTCAAAAGAAACTGCTCCAGCTGAGACAGCTTCTAAAGTGCTCAAAAGATTTTTCATGGAGGCTGAGATGAGAGCTTTAAATTTGCCTCAGAAACAAGGAAGCAAGTAGTTCTGTGGAACATACATACACTGTGGTCCCACTAAGAAGACCAGCTGCTGGCTGCTGTGCAGTTCATTACTTTGAAAAAAATCTCGAGTAACTCTCAAAGTAACCCCTAAACCTAAAAGTAAGTAAAGAAGAAATAAAATAATAAAGGCAGAAAGAAGTGTAGTGGCAAACAGGAGAAATACTTTCTCATATAGGGCAAGATTGAATCATGATAAGTAACTCACATAAACTAGTTTAAATTAAGATCATTGAAATTGCATGGGCTTCAAGATGTTCTTTTTCTATCACTAATGAAGAAATTTTCACAATGCTAAATTAAAAGCAAGCAAAGAAAACAAAGTCTTTGTATGTAAAATACTGGAATTCTATTAACCTTTTGTCTAAGAAGAGGCACCCACCACAAATCTCTGACAGAGACATGTGCTGCCCTTCCAAAGCACTTCTCAGCCAATTACCTGAAACATAACCCACACACCCAGAGCTGGGCACCACACTTCTGCAGAGGACAGCAGGGCAGCCCAGATAAAACCAGTATCAACCTAGTCTGAGGTAAAAATCTTCTCTCACATCCCTCTTCTGACCTAGACATGGCAGCTGCATCACTGACTTCAGCCCAGGAGGTGACCTCAGCCAAGTGGGTCTAGAACAGGACGCTGGTCTAGTGCAGTCTTCTGAAGAAGACGACAGAGGGAAGCTGAACTGCTGGCCTATATGTAGCACAAATCACACTGTCTGAGGTCTAACTTCAGTTTTCTGTAGACCAGCTGCACTAGTCTTAAGATGTTACTGCACCCCTGACAATAATTAGTTGCTATGTCCACTGCTGAGCGTGTCTTGTGAAAAATCCGTCCTCTGCTTCAGGTCAAATTCAGCACATTCAGTAAGGATGTAATTAGCTCTCACTGGTGTCCTTCTTTGCAGGAAGAAGCTTGGGATGCATGTGGTTTACATATAATTTGGAAAAGGTTGTGATTTAAATAAAAAATTAAAAATCATGTATAATAGGAGAAGTGCTGTAGGAATACTGAGATTTTCACAGCATTTTTCAGATATATCTGAGTGCATTTGGCAGACTAGGTACTTCTGAACTGTATCAGCTTCTTCCATAAGAGTATATTGACAGACAGCTGTACCCTGGTTCATAGGCTACCCTTGATCTGAAATAACAGTTTGATTCCTAACACACTTTCAGAACAGAGAAACAGATTTGTTTATCAAAAATTGTACTTCAAACCTCCACTCAGTCTGTTTTTAGGGCAAGGAAAAGGCACTATGACTAACCCATTCATCCCAAGGAATAAATTCTGAGACTCTTTCTTGTGCCCTCTGGAACATATTCTTATGTACATGCCAGGAAATTGAAAGTAAAAGCTGAGCAGATTTTAGTAGCTGAAATCATGTTAAGAGGCTGATTGCCTTTAATATCTGTAATCAATTTCTCCAAACAAAATGTAGTATGGGCATCCCAGTTGTAAACTTGTACTCAAATCTCAGTCTCTAAATACAAGACTATCTGGCCACTAGCTCTGATATATTTCAAGGGCCCAATGTGACTTCTTTCCACTTTAGGGTCCCAGTGGACTGGATTATGAACCAGCTGTGCCTGGCAGGCAAGGACTGGGAGCAAGAGAAGTGGCCTCAGCATCACCCCTCAGCTGTGGAAAGCACACGTAAGAGCATGTGCAGAGGTGCTTCCCAGAGTCTCATGTTCAGCTGCAGCAATTCCTTGAGCCTCTCTCTTGTGTGTGTGAACCTTATTCCTAGTAGCAAAAAGCCTTTGAGACTGACAGTATCAAATCTCGTAGCTAACAGCATCTAGATAGAGGTGGTAGATGAATCTGGTGTGTCCGAAGGGTATCCAAGATAGCTACCTGGGGCTATCAGATTAAACACAGGATCAAGGCTGAGGAGCTCCCAGTGTAAATGATTCTTGAGGTTTTTGTTCAGGCCCCTGAGCATATAAGATACTGACCCAGAACATCATCATCAGTAACTCCTGGTAAAAATATTTTCTCTGGTTAAAAGTTAAAATTCAGACTATTGTTTCTCTTGCCTTTTTTTTTCTTTTAACCTGAAGACAGGCTGAATGGGGGAGGAGAAGTGCCATGTGAAGAGACAGACTGTAGTACTGTCCTGGTGCAGACATCAGAACATGCAGCCATGAGAAGCAAGGTTTTATCAAACCACACCTTATCATCTTGTCAGCTAAACATTTTAGTCCAAGACTGAATCCAAAAGAGAAAAGTATTGTTTTACACTTGCTATTACTACTTAGTTGGCCAGCACCCTCAATGTAATTAATAATTGGGCTGCTTCAATTTCAGGCCTCCAAATCAACCCCTGGAACCCTTCCTAGGGCTTTTCTTGGCATGGACACATGGGGTTTTGCTTCTTGACCATGATAACAAGCCACAGAGTACAGAGGGATGCTTTGTGCTCTAGGATTTTGGGACCAAAGTGATGCATTCCGACTGCCTGTTATGGCACTCAGGTTCAAAAGGTTTTTTTTATTTCCGCTGCCAGCTGTCCAAAGCTGCCTGATGCTGAATGAAGAAAGAGGTAAACATCATACATGAGTTACGCATACAGAAATATGCCTTTCAGATACAACCTCTGTCTCTCCCACCAGGAACTATGGTAGGCAGCCTGCAGTGCTGGGCAGCAAGGTTTGTGTGCACAGATGGTTGTCTCTCCTTGACTGAAGGCACACCTCTGGCCATTGCATTGTTAGGATATCTGTGGACAGCTACAGCAATTTTGGCAAAGTCACTCCTTGTCTCTAACCCTAAGTTGCCCCATCCACATAGCTCATGTCAAATATTCTTGGAGCTGCAAGTGTAAGACATGATAAATTAAAGACAAAAAGCATTATAGATCTTCAGACAGAAGGGGCTGAGGGATTCCAACAAGCATCATTATTATTACCACAAAGTCAACATCACATATTCTGTGATGAAAGCCTCTCCGAGGAGTATTGCAAAGCTATTGTTGGAATTAACACTTCCGCTCAAATTTGATAGTACCCTTTGTAGGGGATTTTCATTTGTATTCACAGAAAAACATAAATAAGTGCTCAGGCTGGCCAATCTATTTCCTCTGTAACTGGCAGCATTCACAGTCACTTTATTGAATGAAATAATGTCTTGGGTTTTCCTCCCTCTATCTTGCTTGTGCCTGACCTTCCATTAAAAGTTGCTTGGAAACTGCTTAGAGAATAGTCAGTGGTGCTTCTTATTGATATCTTCCTTTTGTGCTTTCTTTGCTATTCTATCTTTTTGTATTCCTTCCCTGAAGCTTTTTATACTAGGTGAAGATGAAAAGAAACTAGAGAATCAAAGCCTAATATTTTTCCTTTTAAAAGGAACAGGAAAACCATCCTCCCTGTATACATGCTAAAGAATAAAGAAATGCTCTTCTAATAAATGCTCCAGCCAGTCTTTAACACACACGTTATTATCAAGGGGTTTACACATTACTTTTAGGGTCTTGGTAATTAGAAACAGGACATATAAAGTATGTTGCGTCTGCAAATACACCTTGCTATTGCCACTGTACAGAAATTATGGAAAGTGGGCACCACTATGACAACCATCTTACCAGATGGGCTTTGTAAGGGTAGTTAGAGATGTCTCCTAAAAGAAGGCTGGAGAAGAAGTGGCTCAGAGGATTAGCCACTGGAGAGCAGTCATAATGGTGGATAGCAGGAATTTAAGTAGTGGCCTGATGGAAGGAATTATTTCCTTCTCCTCTGCTTGTGTGAATTGTCAGGGACCTCCTCAGGGACCAGGAGCAGCAAGGGCTCTCCTAGGGTGGCAGGGCAGGACCTGGTAGCCAGAGTTGTTCCACTTAGCCAGCCTGGGAGTGGTTGGACGAAGCCAATCTGTGAATAGTCCAGCAAAGGACCAGCAGAAAAATTCAGTGTATGAAGCATGCAACAAAAAAGGAAAAAAATGAGGGAAATGTGTTTTTCTGGCCTGGAGAAAAGGTGAATCTAACAGCAGTCTTCTAGCAGTGTATCTACAGTGGTTGTGGAGATGATAGAGGCAGAGTCAAAAATGAAAGGACAAAGCCTTCAGCTTTTGACCACATGCTTGCTCAGTACTTCCATACTAGGACATAAAAATATTTCCATACAGGCCTGAAAATAGTTTTTAAGGTCTAAATAATTAATTATCCAAATAGTTAATAATTTAAATAACAGGTCTAGGAAGTTTTTCTTCCATAAACATTTTGTCTTTATTCACACAGAACTACATGAAATGCAGGTTGGTGTTAGGGCTTTTGACTGTCATGGGCAAATAGCATGACACTGGAAAGAAGACATAGTAAAGCCTGAATCTGATTTTATTAAAATCCGTGGCAAAACTCCACTTATTGTCTGAACAACATTTCTGCTATTGTTCACAAACTTCCATGTATAACTATTTGTGCAAAGTATACCCCAATGAAAATACCTAGACTTTATAAATTAGGAAGAAGTACTTATTCTTGAAGCTCTGTTCCAGTTTTCTCTATGAAGATTAACGATAACTTTGGTTAATATAGTAATCTTCAAAATCATAGGATTTAAAAATGTTGTTTATCATGTCTATATTTCCTCAAATTCCTCATTTGAAAGGAGAAAGTGGCAAATATGACATATTTGTAAGTAATTTTTTTTTCCCATACTTGTACTTCTTGGAAACACAGATACTGCTTTCTTGAAGATTTATGGCTGGTAGACACATTTTAATATGATTTAGCATGTGGAAATAAGACAGTAAATTTGACCAAGAAGCAGTCCTTCTGTCAAGGAGTCTGCAAATACCACTTCAAACAATGTAGACCTGAAGTCAGAATTATTTTTCCAAATTTACCTCATTGAATCCTTTATTTAAGGCCTTTAAATATGGTTCTTTGTTGATCACAGTCTGATCAGCTTGCAAACAAAAGGTTACATCAATTCACAGATGTCAACATGTAGGTCTTATCTGTTTCGGTCCAGAAATTCCAGGAAATTATCACATGGAGTTCCCTGCGTGCCCTTCCAGAGCACAATCTTTCAGGCTAATCTGTAAGATAGTGGTTGGGGTCACATCTACACATATTAAAGTGTTTATTTCCCTGGAGAGAAATACCCCAGCCCCTTGACCCAGGGAAAATTGTGTTTTATTTTCTTAGTTTCTCTAGTTTTGCTCTCTTCTATCATCCTCAGGTTTCCATATAGCTGGCTGGGGTTACCTCATAATTATTTTGATAAATGGGCATATTGCTGGCAAAAGTTCTTCTCAAAACCAACTCTGACTTGAGTCGGAACACAAGTTTTTACTCACAAAGTATTGCAGGGATACTGTTCTGAAAAAACAGAGAAGAATCACAGAATATTCTGAATTGGAAGGGACCCACAAAGATCATCAAATATAACTCTTAAGTGAATATGGGGCCATATGGGGGTTGAACCCATGGCCTTGGCATCATTAGAGGCTTTCTTTTTTCTATGTATTTGCAGAATATTCTTTATAATACCTTTAGGTGTTATATTTTGCATATACATCCTTTGCAAAAGCAATATGTGAATCCTAGATCTACTCCTCTTCACACAATCGACAGCAAGTTTTGAAATCAGCTTATTTTTTAGTGAAAACAAAATAAACATCTATTTCAAGATAAGTGCACTGACTGTTCTGAGACTGTCAGACTTCTAGATTTTTCTTAGAGTGGAAATTAATTTTGTTTTATTTTAATGCCCTATATACTCTTCTTAAGCACCCTCTAAGTACATCCCATCTGGCTCATGACAGTGGCTACATTCAGGTCACCACAGAGACTCAAAGCCACCCTGCCCAAGTCCCTGGCAGTCCAAACAGCTAACATGACATGGAGGAATAGGATTTGTGTTGGTAAAAAGCACTGACCATCTCCCTTCTGGGATAAAGTCTAACAAGAAAACATGAAACGTTTATGCAGCTAGGCAGGTCCTGCTCCACAGGTCATGGGACTCATGTGCTTCCATGTAGCCACCCTTTTCCAGTGGGAGAACAAGTTCTGTACTCCATACTCCAGGCCTTGTTTCCTTGGCTTGCACAAGTTTCTTTGAACTTCAGATTTCACTATCCCTCCTAATTAACGATCATTTCACACTGTCTTCAAAAGCTATTGGATTTTGATTAGCCAGCAAATAAAAATGGCTTCATTTTCTCCTCTGGGCACATATTTCCTCTGTCTCCTTGGCAATTAATTGAGTAGGCGAATAATAGTCGGTGCACCTGAGCAGTCTGTGTAAGGAAGGCCAATACCAGCCTGGTCACCAGGAGAACTTCACTGCCATTAAGCACTTAGCAAATCTGATCTTCCAAATGGAGAGAGAAGCTAGATTAGTGCACTGTGTTACATGGAGCCCTGATGGCTCCTGTGCAGCTGGAGCATGGAAAACACAGCATGCAGCCCGCCTCTGCTGTGGATGCTCACTCCTCCATGGAGATGTCAGTCTGGAAGCTGCTATAAGAGGGAGACAAAAATCATATCCTTAGCCAGATATGAAAACACTAACCTTTGGAGAAATCTAAACTGACTCCACTGAAGACGATGAAGCGGCTTTTGCTGCTCCACTTGCAGACAGAAATCTGCGAATCAGTTCGATGTCCTTCCGTTTTTTTTTTTTTTACCTCTAACATGTTGTGCATTTCAACAGCAAGTTTTTTCCAGGGCAGAATGAGGGCAAGAGAAGTCCCCCAAATGTTTTGCTATTCTCAGCACAGTGTTTAGGCAACACATATGTGAGAACAGTGAATGAATATGCCAACCATCTCATCGCACAAATCAGGCAAAATGCAGCATGTGAAATCAAATAGGCATTAAATTTGCCCTGTGATGAAGACATCAAGAACAGGGAGCTCTGGATAGCCTCCAGTTCATCTTGATACATCGGGCCTTATTGAAATATTGTGAGTGCAGAAAACTTGCTGTCATGCTTCCCAATGAGGTGCTAAGTTCAGAGGAACAAGCTGGAGGAAAGAAACCTTTCAGCAAGTGCCGTTTTTTGAATTCTCTTGGCCTTGAAGTGTATTAAAGAATTCTATGTACTATGTATAAGCAGATCCACCTACATATAATCAAATTGACATCAAGAGGTGCTGAACTTGTTTCCACAGCACTTAATACAGGCCTTCAGCTTTCTTAGGGGTGAGAGGTGTTTTTGCCATTAGCTTCAGGCAAGACCTGAATGCCAAACTCTATGAATGCAGAAAAGCGTGTGCAATGATTCAACAAGCAAAAGTATTTTCAAACACATTCTGGAATCTTTTTTATTGTTCAGTCTTGTTTGTTGTATTGTAATAGAAAACACCTAGAGTTTTGGTGGGAGGTCAATGATCAGGAGATGCTTTGTTGCCAGTGATAGTTGTGCATCTCTTCAAATATGTTCAAATACTGGAAACAAAGTGCTGTGAAGATTAATGGTTCATCATCAATAGCCACCAGAATACAAGGTTAATTGACATCCACTGGCACATCATGGGCACAGCCATGAACATCTCCCTTTCACATAGGCTCCCATCTGTACATAGGTGGGCAGAGAAATCAGCTCTTGTGTTATTCCTCTCTTCTGAGCAAGGATCCCTACAACATGAACTATTTTCTGCTCTGGAGCAGTGTAGAATTAGTTAGGAATTGTTGCTTTTAAAGGTGTTGGCATTATAAAATTGATCTGGCAATACTGGTGTGCTTTCTACTTAATTTTTCTTCATAAAATTTTAAAAAATCGTAAAAACCTGATTATATAATGAAATTAGAAGGTGACTCTTTAACCTACTTTTGCAAATTTTAGGTCAGAAGTTTTCCAATGATGAACACAGCCAGGAAAATATGCAAGACACTGATTAAACAAAATGTTTACCTCCTAGGGTTACAGTCTGGGTTGAATTCCTAAATATATTGTGGGATAAATATGGAAACGCTGAAACCTATTCACAGGATGAAGCAAGTCTACAGTGCTGCTCTTCAGTATCCCAGATCCTACCAAGGCTTTCTTTGGTTCTCAAGCTACATTATTGTCCCACAGAAATCAAATCAAGTAATCTAATACTGATGGGTAGGAAAATGAGTACAAAATAAAAATTATCCTGATAGGTAGAAACTTTTTGTCAAGACTTTTGTTGTAGCTATAGTTGAAAATAGATACATATACTCAAGTAAGTATCTACCATTTATGTTCATGAAATAAAACCTGCTCATGAGTGTTGCCAGGCTCAGAATCTTGGATTATCAATCCTTCAGGAGAAAGGTAGGTTTTCTTTTGTTTTGTGTTCAGCCCTAGCTGCCTTACCAACAGCAGAAGTTCAAAGATAACTACACTCTGCACCTAGTGAAGAACAGCTGGGAAAGGTTTCAGCAGACAAACCATGGTTTTGTGCAGTAAACTCATTGTGATTCCCACAGCTGACATTTTTCTTCTGTCAATTTAATTCAGAATCACAGGCTGCACAGTACTGAGCTGTTCTGTGTTCTCACATGGCACTGCTTTTATTTGTCCCCATAACACTGGAGGAATGATAAGCTCAAACTGAGACAGAGGCCTCCTACCCAGTCAATGGTGGTTGAAGTTGATGAGAAAAGGAAACACAGGGAAGAGAAAAAATGACTCTGGAAGTTTAAATGACTTCTTTAGGGACATGCAGGTGTCTGGGGGGCATAGGTGTCTCACAGAACAAAAATAAAATCAGCTGTCACCTGATGTCTTGTCATGCTCTAATTTGACAAAGCAATACTGCCTTTTTGAGACAAGGGCAATCCTAGAGCATCAGGATTTTGTGGTTTAAAGGTTCCATTTTCCATTCATTTCAGAATATGCTGGCTCAGACCAAAAGTTCTGCATAAAGGCAAAAAGCACAAGTATTAACTCTTTGAGCCCCATGCTTTATCTCAGTTGTGTGATCTCACCTACAGAAATGCCATAATCCCTACCTTCCTCAACAGCTACCATGATATTTTCCATGAAAAAATTACTCCAGGGAATGGCTCCTTATTTCCATATCACTGTTAATCTGATAAAGGCAGCTGTAGGTGCTATTAGATCAGTGTAACCAGGACTGCCTTATTTTCCCCAACGCAACCTCAGACCAACCTTTAGCTGACATACCCAACACCTTTGTCCAACAAAGGCGTAGGGAATTCTTGTTGCTCTTCTGCCACTGGGGTGACCCCCTGCTTTGGTCCAAAATATTTGTTAGTGTCACTTATGGGTCACAAATAGATTATCAACTTGGCAATGGCCTCATTCCCTCCAGATTTGAAAAGATGCGAGGTGATATTTTTCCAAAGTTTTTTAACAGTACTGGTTTTGAGAGCTCTTTCCATTGGGAAAAGACAAGAAGAAAGCAAAACTCTGAGATGGCAAGATGCACTTAAGTTTTGTGCTAGAGGGTCATCTTTACTTATCCTCATTCCTAGTGGACTCTTTCCCTAGTATCATCATAGCCCACTGAGCTCTCCTGCAGCCCTACAATTTCACCTCCCCACCGTGAGGCCATGCCCTAGTGCCCAGCATGCTGCTGTGTCCCAGTCCTCTCCTGCCTGCTGGGAGCAGCTGTTGGGCCAGCAGATGCCTCTCAGCCCTCCGAAAGCCTCGTCCCAGGCCACAGCCACCCTGGCCAGGAGCCAGGAGCTGCTGTCACCACCAGACCCATAGAGAGCAGGCACGTTCCCTGCTCGGCGCCCTGCCCAGCTCTGCGCCAGCTGGGGCAACTGGGAAGGGGAGGCCACAGAGGCAGGAGTTTGGCCCTCACTCTGCCTGCAGCAGAGCAGCCTTCCCAGGAGACAATTTTGTCTGGACTGTCCTATCTACCTATAAAATGTCACCAGATGCAGGGATGTGATGATGGATGATTTTGAGGCAGAAGGCCTCAAGGCATGTGTGCCCATAGTCTTACGGCTGCTGTTAATGCAATCTGCTGAAAAGAGGGACATGGAGTCCTCACTGCTGTCAGCTGTCAACAGGACTGGGAGAGGAAAAGAACTCGAAGAATACCTGAAAGGAACTCAAGGAACACACATACCAAGAGAGTTGCCAAAATACAGTATGCATCACTACCAGAAGCACTCTAGTGGATGTTTATGCATTTATTTTGAGATACAGTATGGGAAGCACTAAATGGGGCTGGGATCTTATAATTAAAGTCTTCAGATTGTATTGCAGAAACAGTGAGCAAGGCTCCACCTCCAAGGCTCCAAGGCACTACCTCTTGTCATTCTGGTTATTAACTCCTTCGCTATGGCATGTTTTCACATACAGAGACATCTTTTCATTACAGTGGGGGCAGTGTGCTCAGGAACTGCAGAAAACAAAACTGGGAAATCCCTACGAGGTTTGCCCTGAGTTGGCTGGAGGTCACAAATGCTTTTTTCTGAGGAGATACCACCTGCCAGAAGGAAAAATACCACACATACAAGATTCAGGGTGAAAGCCCCATACTATACAGTGTGCTTGGGAAGATAAGTCCTACGTGAACTGGAGAAGCCAATGCGACACAACTGAGAGCAAATTTTTTTTGGAGTCTCACACATCCACCTCCAATCAGCCAATTTCAGACCTAATCAGCTGACCCCTCCCCCCCCAAAATAAAAGAGAGATGTAACCTCATTATTTTGCAAAGCAAATTAATTTGTTTGGCAGCCTGTTGATCAGTCCCAGCTGAGTATTTCCCTTGGTAATATAATATCCATGATATTCAGAGTCACAGCTGTAAGGAAGTAAAATTTATTTTCATGTGACTCTAAAATCAAAGGAAAGCAAGGTGTGCTTTTCTTGCAGACAGTTCTGACCAACAATCATCTGCAGTCTTTTACTAGTTAATGGGCAAGAGCACCAACCATACAATACCCAGTTATTTGAAGGAACTTAAAAGATGCCCACCTGAAGACTAGAAGAAAGAGTAAAGCAGTCTCTGTTAAAATACAACTCATGGATCATTTGAAAAAAAATGAGGGCTCTACTTTGCTGCAGTTTATTCGTCCAGCTAAGGATCCTATGCTAAGAGGGTAACAGATTTTGTTTGTGCCTTTGAAGGCAGCATCCAGGGGGTTTGAAAAGGATGCCTGATCAGCCTCTGCTCCATTCACTGCTTTTAATGCTTTTTCTGCTAGGAGCTGCATGCCAGGAGCTCGCTCAGTACCAGGGGTCACACTAGCAGTCGTGTCCAGCACCTCCAGTTACAGTTCTGAGAGGTGACTGTGGTGCTGTGATTCTGCAGGAGCAGCTCCCCGGACCTTGGGCACTACCAGGCATGGATCCTGAGATGTGTCACAACACACACTGGGGGCAGGAGCAGATGGATTAGAGCAGGGCGTGTGTTGAATCTTGTCTGATTTGTCTAAGAGTTTCCCTCCAGGTGGACGTAAGCTTCCAGGTGGGGTGGTGAGAGAGGTGTAGACTGAGAAGCCAGTTTTGGGGGAAAGGAGAACACCTGAGTGCTTTGTTGAGCTGAAGCTTTAGGACTCTGTCAGGCTATGGAGAACATGTATGCTGGCTGAGTGGCTACAATGCACACTGGAAAGAGGAAAACGAGTGACTGAATTAGTGCTGTGGTCAATTATGTGCCAGAGCTGTAACGGTGGAGCTGAGAGGTGGCAAAGGATAGCGACAACTGTGCACAGGATTGCCCATTCACTGCAGAGAGCCCACTCCCCCACCCTCGCTCCCCACCTTGCCTCTGCCAGCTCAGCTCATACCAGGCACATGAAGGCAAAGTGCTGCACAAAACCCAGAGCAGCTCCTTGTTAGCTTGCTGGTTTCTCCAGCCTTCCTGTGGGGGAAGAACACTACCTGGAGCCATCCCTGGCTCTCACCAGGCACAGCCACATGCTCCTGGCACCAGGCCGGGTGCTGCCCAGGGTCTGCAGTGCAGCCGGCCTCCCGCTGCTGGGGCTCACTGCCTGCTGCTCAGCTGTCCCATGCAGCAGCCCCAGGGCTTGGGTTACAAGACAGTTTCTAACTTTGTGCCTGTCCCAAGGCATCAGGGCAGAGGCACATGATTTTTAATTTATGAGGACACCCATAGAGCTGTCACTTTCAAGGCAGGTGTTGAGAAACTGGCAGGGGGCCCGAGCAAAGAAAAAGACTGACCTCACCCCGAAATAATGGTGGCCAACATGGTCACAGGACAGAAAGCATTGACATAAGCGGGCTTTAAAAATAACTAGGTCATCCCTCTAGACTAGCTCACTGTCTTATACAAAGAAGCCATGAGGTACCAATTTATAGTAAAAGCAGGAGTGTAAACTGCTATTCAAGGGGTTGAACAAATGTGTATAGTTTTGAGCCATTATTTTATTTAGCTATTTTAATTTTCCTGCCCAAATCAAGTGCTAAGTCACACCGCTAGACATAGCATCAAAATAAGGCAAGCTTTCAAGGTCCATGTGTGGCGATAGCACTGGACACTGGGAAGCTGTAATTGTAGAGTGGTCACTGCTCTGCGTTGTGGCTGCAGCCACCTCACTTCAGATCCAAGTCAAGGCAAAAACCTAAAATGGCTGTTGGACTAGATAATCCTCTTAGGCCTCTTCCAGCTGAGCTATTCCAGTCTGAACATTAAGCAAAGTTCACAAACAAATAAACATTTTGTTGCAGAGGAAAGTCAGTGAATATGTGTTGATAGAATCTGGCCTTAGGAAAAAAGGAGAGGAAATCCAGAGAGGAAATTACGATTTCTCTACCTAATCCAAACTCTGGAAAAAATCTTAAAGCAGACTGCTATCCATTCAGATCTGAGGTGGGGCTGAGTGCTTTAAGACAAATTCTGGTTTGCAAAACACACTTCACACCTCCTACGATCAGGGCATTTCACTGCAATTCCTAAGAGGAGAGAAACAAGATTTGGCTTAGACAGAAACCTCAAAGAGTTCCAGTAATTATGAGAGTTACTAGGCCAATAACGACTTAGGTTTTGACATCTGCATCCACAATCGCCTATTCCTGGATTTCTGGCACCCATTTAATTCCACACACAGTTGAAGAGCACTTACTGCTGCTCCTGCCCTCTTCAGCTCTGTCTGTCATTGGAGAGAAAGTGTGATTTTCTCATAGAAAACTCTTTTTACAGTAACTCTTTCATACCACCTGAACAGTGAGTGCAAAGGGAGAGGACAAGAACAGGGGCTAGATACTTATTACTGCAGCTCTGTGGGAATACAGGTGCCACATGCTCAGGAACACAAAAATTAAATTCATGTACTGGTTAACGCTGTTGTCAGCAGTATAAGTTGACAGCAAATTCTCCTCAGTCTTTGCTTCCTAAAGGAAAACTGCCCCTCAGCAACAGCTTACAGCACCCTTGTATTTAGCTGAACGGTTTTTCTCAGCCAGGAAAACAGGAACAAATAATTACAACATGGAAAACACTTGCTTTTGCTTTGACCAAGCATGCCTTTGAGTCAGCTGTTAATGGTTTGTCACATGGTGACCGTTCCTCGTCTGGGTAACTAGCGAACTACCATAAAAAGTCCAGTATCGTTGGCATTAGGTTGTTTGTCAAGCTTGTAAGGCAGTTTTCTAAATCAAGACATCGTGTTACCAGAGGTCAGTAGATTGCTATTTCACGCTTGATTATTTCCATGCTCCTTCTAAGTAGTAGTTGCTAATTTTCAGTTTCTCAGCTAACCCTTAAAAATATCAAAAATGTCTTGTTCTAGTTAGACGCCTATTCTGCTGCTTTGCTCGTTTGGCTTTAGCATTCTCAGCTACCTCAGAAAAGGACAACACTGTGTCCCCTCTACCATGTTCAATTTAAATCTAATTTTTCCATTGCAGCATGAGCATAATTCCTATCTTTTCAGTTGTGGAAGACTTCAGCCTTGCAGGCACTGAAGCGAATAGCAAAAATATTTAAAATTAACTGGGGGAATAACAACCAGTATGTGTTTTAATGCTTCTCTTTTTTTTTTTTTTGTGTGTGTGTGAAGAAAAAAGGAAAGTCCTGTTTCTTGCATCAATTTTGTAAGACAGACGGAAAACAGGCACTAAGCAGTTTGCAGCATTTCATGACAAATTGTAATTGACAGGCCAATTAAAGAAGAAATACCCTCAACAAAGCAATTCTGTGAGACCAAACATCTTATCAAAGTGACAGGCCACCTAATTAGATTCAAATGGAATTAGGAGCTTGTTCCCTGTTTCTTTTCCAATAATATGACCATCCCAATTATCCATATCCTTTTTCATTCATTTTGACTGTAAACGCCTTTCCAATATAGTAGATCCCTTCACACTCAGTGTACTGCAGATGAGATTTGACAAAGCCACGGTGCTGTTGGTCTAAGCTGGGGCAACCCTCTTTGGTGTTTTCTCTGCTGCAGCACAGCTGAGAATTATGTTGACCATCCAAATGCTTATCATTTCTGTATAAGTAATTGGGGAAGAAATTACCCTATAAAAATGGCATTCCCAGGCATGTCAAAGAGCTATTTTAGGCTGCCACAGAGCAACAGTAGAGTTTACAAGGTGGAGAAAATGTAAACTCTGAGATATCTGTACTTTGCCAATTTAGTCCTATCAGTAGATATTTTGCATAGCATCTGTCCCAGAAAGATAAAATTTTTTAAATGATCCTTTAGTTGCTTAATCTGCATGTGTTACATTCAGAGAAAGGAAACTAAGCTGGGCTCTGATACCTCCGCTGAAATAACCCCTGGTGTTTTTGACCCTGCAGCAAAAAACAATTAAACAAGACACGCAAAGTATATTAAAGTCTTGGCTCTTCAAGTTACTGACACATTTGGTGGTGATGACAGTCTAGGCACAGGAAGATCAAACCTTGTGCTTAATACCTATTAGTCCAAGGCTCCATGAGAATCTTTTTAGCATAAATTACTTCTGTGGTAATATCCATCTGACTGTTAATTATACCACCTGGTCTGGCATTACCCTTCCAAATATTGGATAAAAACAATAGTAATGTTTTTTAAACGGCAATAGTTGGCTTACATCTGGCTGTGTAGTTTTCCCATGTATGTGCACCTAATAGATTCTATATTATTAATTAAAAGAGAAGGACAAGTATCCTTGAAACTCTCTAGACTTGTGCTGCTAAATTGCTTAGCAAAAGGTGAAACTAACTATTTAGAATTTTATGAGTAGGGAAAATTTGTCAAAATCATACTACTGAAAATGTAAAAAGGGGGAGTCAGTTGAGTAGTTCTCACAATACTGATCCATAGCCAGAAAAGCAACCCTGGGAGAATAGGGACACAGAGTCTCTCCAGGCAGAGAACAATAATTTACCTGTGAAGTCCTTAAATAGAGAAGGACTGAATTCAGTGCTTCCAGTACTCAGTGATTCCTTCTTTAACTCATGTCCAGGGAGAAGGTTGGCAGGGACATGAAATTTGGTTTGGATTGCTTTCTTAAATGGCCAAAAATGAGTCTGGGAAAAATCACTACAAATCCATACAAATAATAAGTAATTTTTGCTAAACCTGATGACAGCCATGAATCAACAATAAACCATCCAGGCACATGAAAGCATTGAATGTTGGAGATTTGTACCAGACTACCTGAACATAAATAAACTCCAAACAATAGCCAGAGTTGCTGGGAAGCCACTTGAAGCTTCATAGTTATTCTCATTATGTTACAGATTAAGTAGGTTACATGTTCAAAGGTAACCTACCAGCAGACATCTTGATTAGCTATTTCCAGGCTGACATCACCCACACAATTCACTTCTGATAATTAATTCTATGCAGCACATATATTGTTGCAGTCACAGAAAAGCTGTCATTATGATCCTGACACACTCATTAAGGTTGTACCAAATTTTGTATGAAAGGAGGGATTCCATCTTTTTCTATTTTTATCAATAATATACATTCACTACTCAAAGAGTAAGAGCTTTAATTTTGGACTGGCACAGTATTTCCAAGTAAAGATGATCATAGAAGTAAGATGTTGGTTGGTGGAAACACTAATATAATGCCAAGACTATGTCAGGCAGAAGAACATCTGAATTATTTTACACTTCTGCCATTTTCTAAATATATGCTGACATAATATTTATATACTGTGGGTTTATTGATTAAAGCCTATTGTACAAAAGTGAAAACATACAGTAATCCATGATTGTTTTTCCCTTCCATGTCTAATTAACTGGCAACATCAGTGAAGAGAAGAGAAGAGAACAGTGTTGCCGATTTAAAGGAAATTTCCCTTCTTGTTCTTAAACATCTTTCCTTGCTATGAATGCAGTCAATGAAACAGTAATACTGGGTTTGAACCCAGTACAGGCTGCAAGTGTTCTCCCTGGAACCACAACTGCAGCTTCTCTAGTAATGCTCCCAGTTTGCACTTCAGGCTTCCCAGTATATCCAGTTCCCCAGTTGCTCATGTAGTTATTGAAGCAAATTATTCTCTGAAGAAGAATTTTATGGAAGTGCTTTTCATAATGAAAATTCTTTTGCTGGCCTATCATGTTTTTCCCTACTCTTTCTTTTTTTCCCCTCTTATCATTGCAATCAAGGGTAATTTCAGATCAGATTATTATGAGAAGGATACAACATAAATGTCCAAGGAGTTGTTCACCAAACTGGGTCCAGAAGATTTCTCACTACCATGACAGACATCTTCCAGCCATTTGGGCGGCTAAGAAAATAATAAATCTGATCCACGAAAAGCAGATGGCCTGGAATACCTCATTATTCACAGGTGAGTTTGGGATTCACTAAATCCTCATGGCATCCCAGGAAACTGCTTTTCTCTGTAGTCTTCATAAACGTTTGCGTTTTTTCATGGCTGCATCAATGGACTATCTTTTTTTTTTCTTCCCATTTTTTCTCCTTTTCCTCCAGCACTCTGAAGTAAAAAGATTTTATTTTTGCCAGCCTGGGGAATTCCTTTGTCCTTTGCTTTCTGAGGCTGCTTTGTCCCTTTCAGTATATCCAAGGTCCTCTGCACCTGGAGCCACAGGGTGCTCAGTAACTTGAATTAGGCTGCCAGTGTTGCAGTGGGTGTTCATACTCAGCTTGACCCAAAGTTACAGCGGTACTAACAAAGTAATTAAGCTTATTTCCAATTATTAGAGGGGGCTGACTACACCAATCTCAAAATTTGAATTCTGACCTGGAAGAACATACAGAAGTGCTTCTCCCTAATTTTCACAACACATAAAGTGTCCAGATGTTCATAGTTCAGACATTCACAGATGTTCAGATGTTCAAAGTGTTCAGATGGTACTGTGTTGAATGTCCAATACAGAATTAGTTCAGATGTTCAGAATTAGAAACCTTCAGTACATGCTCATCTGCAGATATTTTCCTTCTTTAAAATATCCTCTCTTTCATTAACTGCAATGATCTGTGCAGTCCTTTACAGAAAGCTTTGCCCAAGGTGCTGTTGCTCTTTTACACTGGCTACATCCCTAAGGATTGTGTAAAATGTTACCAATTCTAATGCAACAAACTTCTATTATTAAAACTGTCTTCATTGAGGAAACATAAGCAAAAGTTGTTTTGTTTTCTGTGGGAATCGAAGTTAGAGATCCATTCTCTACGTTGGGTGGCAAAAAACCTGACATGCTGCCTCAGAAAACCAGCAGCTCAAAATGCTGTAAGAAACACTATTTGGAAAGATTTCTTGGATTTCAAGAAATTCCTTTGGAAAAAAGTCACTATGGTACTGCTCTTTCTCGTAAACAGGTGAATTGATTTAATAAGAAACAAAGAACCATACTTCTCTGGGAAGTAATAAGGCTTGGGAAGACAAAGTGGAATGGATATCTGTCAGTGGAGATCTTGTAGGCTCACATTTCACAACCCTGTCTGTTCCCATTAGTTCCAGTTGCTAGATTAGTTCCTATTAAGTGTTCCATTTAACTCCCTTTTAAGTGTTCCATTTAACTCCCTCCCCCATAACTTTTATGCCACTCCGCTCCTCAGAGGAAAACTTGATCTGAAACAAATATGACTCACATACAAGACTGTGTTTTGATATAGCCAAAAAATCTTTGATAAAACATTTTTTGCATGTTATTATGAGAAGATCAGTAGTAAAGGTCTCACAAGTTAGTACCATCTATAAGATAAACACACAAAGATGTTAATAAAACTTTATTTGGGGAATTAATATGACCGCTTTTTGGAGATAGGAACAGCTATAGATGTAAAATAACATATATGGAAGGACTTATTATTTCTTTAAATAAAAGTGTAATTGGCTTTTTAATTTGGTGAAACACATTTTAAACATTTAAAATGTTTTACAACATTTAAATAAAAGCACAAAGTTGCACATTCCCTGGCTCTGTATACTACAATCTTCATCACTAAAAGCATTTAAAAAAGTGTTCAGGTCCCTACCTATTCAAGAGCCCTTCCTTAAATGCAGGTGAATACAGAGATATTTAAGTATGTGATGAGGTCCCTTTCTCAATTGCCTTTCTGCTTTTAAAATCTAAAATACCTACTCATTTTGCACAGAATTTTCATCACTTCTTGTGACCTAATGAAAAGGTAGGGTTCAGTTTGGTTAACACACGAGGCCAAAGTTTTTGAGGGCTGCCAGGTTGGCACAGCCTGGTAAGAAATAAACCATCCTGCTCTGAGCATTTCTCTGGAGGCCTTTCACCTGTAAATCCCAGGTGTAAGTGAGGTCAGCCTCGGCAGCAGGCAGCAGTCATTGCCTCTCTGGGCTGCAGCCCAGCAGGGAAAATGAGTTGGTGGTCTCAACCCAGATGGTTGTTCATGCCAAAAATCCCCAGCATAAGTGATACCCTTGATTACAGAAGTCCCATCAGAAAGAGCCAGGACAAAAATAAGCAGGAAAACACATAGGCCAGCACAGGACCCCCACTCTCCTCAAAATGGAGGGAGAGGAGTAAAGGGAAAAATTTCTGGAGCAAATCATACAAACGAGTCAGCATGGTAAGAATCAGCGGCAGTGCCCAGGCTGTATTTTTTAGATGCACAATGTCCAGAGAAAACCTGAGACACTTCCCTAGGCAAAGTAAAATTTTGCACAGGAGAGAAACAGAGCATACTACATGGGCAGTCTGGAGATATCAAACATTCTCTAACTAATTTTAAGGTACAGCTGCAAAAGAAAAAGCTAGTCCTGTGTTCCCATTGGACAAGTGGGGAGCTAGTGACTTGATAATTTGTCCCTATATCACCTAGAAAATCCTCATCACAAATTAAAGCAAAAGGTCAGAATTACTAACTTTCACCCCCACTGAAATCTTTTCACTGAATGCATAAGAACTGCAAAGTCTAACTCACAGTCAATTTTTCTTTAAATCACCAGATGGCAAAGATATGGAAGGAAGAAGCAGCAGCAAATTTCCCTTCCCCACCGATGAGGGAGAAGGGAAACTGGTTTCTTTGATCAGAAAGAGACAAAATGGTTATGGCTGACTGTGCAGGGACAGTCAAAAAACGCAAACCACCAGCTGTTAGATAACCCTCCAGCTCCTCTCCTCTAGCTAAAGCACCTGTTCCCACATCGTCTCATGCACATTCCCAGCCACCAAGAACTAACTACTTTCAGACCTGCCTTCTTTCCCTAAAAATGACAGATGATGGTGGTCTAGCCCAGGTCTGCCCAGATTCGTCCCCCCCATTCCCAGCCTCTGCCTGGCTGCCCCTGCAGGAGGCTGGCTGGCATGCTGAGTTAAGCCTAAGATTCTCAGGATTCCCCACAACATAACAGCAATGCTTCGGAGAGTTTCTGCAGCTTGTTATGGGGGATGCCGTGCATGGTTACTAGAGGGTATATTTTCATTTAGTCTGAATGCTTGGCAGCCTCGGACCGTAAACAGAAGCCTAGGTAGAAATAGATGGAATCATTTACTTACACTTCCAGTGATGAAAATGATTAGTCAATTAACTTTACTAATATACAGTATCTTGTGAGAAGATAAGATGTCAACAAGCGAAGCTAGCCTTCAAATCGTGTCAAAAAGAGCAAGCCCTCTGGTATTTACATTGATTTATGGTGAGCTATGACAAGTATGCTAATTATGAGAGTTCCCTTTTATGTTTACATTTGTGCATTTTTCTTTGGCTATTTCTGATGATAGGCAGATTAGTGCAGCTACTTATAATCTGATATTGACAGGAAAGCATTCAGCCTGGAGAGACATCCTGCAGCCCCAACATCCTGTACTACAAGAGACTGAGGGCACTGTGTTGGTAAATATCTTCAAGGGGAAAATGGCAGCTAAAATTTTCCACAAGGACATTACAGGGACCACTGAAAAAGAAAAAAAAGTAGAAATTCCAGATGAAAACATTTTGTTACATGAGACAAGTTCAATTAGTTATTCAGTTCATTTAAGTAGTCCAGCTGGACAATTATAGGCAGCTACAAATTCCATTACATAACCATGAAGCAATGTGTACATGAGCTTCTATTTGTGCATCCCTGTATCCAGCCGGGATATGTAAATCTCTTTTCAGTTCACTTTACACAAGAGGTACTGGGCTACAGCCCTGCATGTGTTATACACACTACATAAGATAATTTCTTGGTGTCTCAAGCCATGTAGGTGCTTCAGGCTGTCTCCAGCTGTTCAGCCAGCTCAGGAAAAGAACATGGTATGAACATGGATAGCCTTGACCAGAGGTTTCCACCCATTTTATGCAAATGAAACTTCACCCTCTTATGGTGCACTTCCACCATCCTGAGTGGATTTACTTTCCCTCTACTGCTGCTCTAATTCTACCAAATGAAACAGAGCCCTAGAGATTACAGCCAAGAAACAGGGGCCCATCACACACATCTATCTGAGTGAAAATGCTCAAGGAATTAATTTTACAAACACTCTTTGGATCAAAACTGTCCCAAAGTCTCAGTCTGGCCAAAGTCATGTGAAGAGCTCTGCCACAGGAGTTCTGTGAACTCCCCATGTCTTTGATTTCAGTGGGTGGATTTGGCGAAGAGTAAATCCAAGTATTACGCTCTCCCAAGAGCACGCTTTAGAGATTTCCTCTGAACATTCACATTCCATATTTGGTGACAGTCACTCAAAACAATTTGGAATTCAAGAATCCTTTCAGAATATCAAGAATCTTTTCAGAAACCAAGGTGATTCACCCCAGCTGATGGCCAAAACACAGTCATGAGGAACAACATGAGGAGCAACATGAGGAGCAACATGCCTGTGCTTGTCCATATGACCATCAAACCAAAGCCTGCATCTTTCTGGCCAGTTCTGTACATCCAGACATCTTGTTTGCTGTAGCACCAGCAAATCTGGCCTATAATCAGTAGCAAGCACATTACCTGGATCTGATTCCAGCCTGAAGTCTCTCATGCATCTGTAAAAAAGTCAGAAGAAGGTTCAAAGCACAGCCCACCTTAGCATAGGCAGAGCAGTTATCTGCATTTTAATTATTTCCATTGGAGGCTACCTACAAAGCTATCCAGTCATTGGCATCTCCAGATATCAGCTGTGATATATGCAGTGAAGAAAACTGCACACCTCAACACTCTCGAAGTTTGAATTCAGATCTAAACTTTGAGCAGGTTCACAAGCATAAAGACCATGCAAAAAGTCCCCCCCCTGAGTGAATACTGAACATTAGCCAAGCACAGTCACAATTTCTTCAGGGTACAGGAGTATTTCCACAGCAACTTTCAGATGAGTGAGGGGGAAGAGGCAAGGCCACACCATCAGTCTTTTCCTTCTCTTACAGCTGCCACACTTTCCATCCAGTGACATTCTCTGTGCCAGTAACTGCACAGAGGTACAGCACTGCTTCTGGGCATCTGTAGACTGCTTTAAGATCTGAGGGTCTGGGACAAAACCTGGAAACTACAGAACAAAAAGCTGTTTTATTCACCTTTATTTTTTTTTTCTGCGGATGTCTGCAAAAAGAATTGGAAAGCTTTGAAAAAATTTAAAGGAAACTTTTTTCAGATAGGAAAGGAATTTTCTGATGGAAGAAATAGTGAGAGAACCTCTAGTGTCTTTTTCTCAAAGGATGCAGCTGCCGAACACCAAGCAATCAATAATCTGTCTGTAAAAATTAAGCCTTCCACGTGACATTATTCCACTGAAAAACTTGCAGCTTTGAGTTATTAAAATTCTTCTATTCCTTACGTCAAATGGCTTAGTCTTGTGTAGTGTTAGCAACACGAAAATATCTCCACATACACGTTCATGAAGTAAATCTGAGTATTAGCTATTGGATCAATTTTCATTATTTAAACCCAAAGAACACATATATAAACACAAAGTTCTAAGGAAGGAGTGATGTAGTTAGACAAGCACATAAAAGAGATTACTATTCTTGCAAAGCTTTAATCTCTTTTATTCTTAAACCAGCCAGGATTAAGCACTAGTATTTCCACTATTTACAATAGAAATACAGACTTGTTTTTCTAACTAAACAGTATAATTCACATTCTCAACGTTAGGAAAATTTTCTTTTGGTTACACGTAAGGAGCCCACATTGGTATTTCTAACTTCAGTTATTAGAAAATAAATAACTGCTAGAAAACCTGAAAAACCTTGTGGAGGAATGCTACTTCCTGGGGCTTCAAAACTTCCATGAACTTTGCACCTCCAACTCTAACAAGAAGCCAGAAGAAATTACTCAGGGCATCAAAAAATACATGAAATAAGCCACTGAACAAATAAGCTGTTTCGACCTCTTGGTTTAGCCATGTATATAAGAGGAAGATAATGTCCTATTTTACTAAGCAGAGGCCTTATCTGAGAAGTTGAAAGGAAAGAAGAATCAAAAAATTCTGCTCTGTAAGAAAAACAGCCATTGTCAGGGTAATAAAACTTAGAAATCTCCCTCCTTTTCTTGTTAGAAAGGAAGGAAACAAGACTTAAGTCACTGATTCCAAGAAGCACTAGGCCTTATCTGTTGTGAGGAATATCTATACAAATCACTTGGAGGCAGATCCCTGTGTTCTACCAAATTGCTACTAACAGAAATAACGTGAAATAAAAAAGTGAGCTCATCATATGAGCTCAGTTATCCTACTGGGTCCTGAGAACAGTACCTTGGAATAGGAATAAGGTCTGCGGAAGTACCCATCACTGGGTACAGGCACAGCCCTATTAAACACCGAGTTCTCACCCACTCCATGGACAAATCACACACAAAAAGTCATGGGGTCAAAATCTTCAAGAGTCAGTAAGGTATGTCCGTCTTAAAACCATGGGGGAAGCCTAATGGCAGAGACTAGAGGGCTCAGTGTTTGGATATGGCAAGAGTCTGAGCAGTAAAAGGAGTGAGATCTTCCACAGAAGCCAAACTGCACAACTTCCCTCAGTAGCTGCCAGCCAACACTAAATGGAATAATCTCTGTTCTGAGCACACAGCTCACTTCACACACACTTGGTTATGTGTAGTGTGTATTATGTGTGTGTGTATGCATATCGCTTTGAAGATATCAAAACAAAACCCCTCAAATGCACATATCCTTCTGGGGCAAAAGATGAAAGAATAGATGTGGGATAAGTGTTAGTTGCATTGCCATTGCATGTAGCAATACTACCTGATGATCAGTCTAATGATGAACATAGTTGCTGAATATATGGGGAGTAGGAACGATTTTTAGCATAAAACCTCTAAACTGGAATTTGTGTAATCAAACTCTGTAAAACATGTCTAGACTTGCCTGCTGCTAAGAACAGCGCCAATATGAACATAAAGCAAACAATATTAATTTCTTCACCTACTGTTGCAGTGATCATATTGGCAGTTATTCATTTTAAAAGGCGAAGTATGGCATGTAATCTTATGTTTTATACATCCAGCTCAGCAAAACATCTCATCTTTAAACACACACTTCAGCCCCGAGAGACAGTTTGCTGTATGAAAGCCTGGCATGATTAGCGCCAGATACGAGAGTGTTTCAGAAGCGTGAGATCCATACTACTATAAAAGTGTAACTTTGCAGGACAGCAACAGGCACCTCTCCTCTTACACAGGCAGCTGCTCCAGAAATACTCCCCTGTTTACCGCCGGCAGCGCGCACAAGGAGCGCACGCCTCCACTCCTGCGCCGCATGTAACGAGGGGGTGCGTGCCTGCCCAATCCTCCTGTCAGCAGATCTTCTCGGTTTTCACTTCTTCTTTGCTACTTTGCAAACTCTCAGCTATTTTTTCCCAAGCCGTAACACGGGGGCTCTTAGAGATTATTGCCATTCTCCCCCTGCCTGTCATACACCTTGTTTCCAAGTATGGTCACTATGAGGGGACTGTCGCTTGGAGCCTTTGTGGAAAATTAATGGCAGACAGGAAAGGGCAAAAAAGACAGGACAGATGGCTCTGTCACCACCACCAGCCTGATGCCATGAGAGCTCTTCAGTGCCTTTGCAAATGCCACTCTGTTCCACAGACTTACTCTGAAGTTGATCCAATTGCACCCTTGGCAGCTGTCTTTCTTCTTTTTTATAAGATTTTTCCTTGTCCTTTGACTTCCCAGGCTCATCCACGTGGTGAACTCAAAAGGTCAGTTTTTAAATTAGTGACCGGGTGCTGATGGTCTGAAATACTGTTTAACTATAAACCTATTGGCATCTTGCTAGAAGTAGTGTTGAATAGTGTTGTTAATAGGGCTTGTTTACTTGTTGGTTAAAATCCAAATCAGGTCAGCTGAGACTCCAAGATGCAATGAGTAATCTTCTAATTCCAGTAGGCAAATGGAGTGATGTCACCTCACTTTATTCTTTAAATGGCATTCTGTCTAGTTTCACTTTCACAGTGAAACACACACCCGTAGTATATTGGGTGCACAAAGAGATGCCTCTCCTTATGTGAGCAGTGCCAGACAAATTGTGGTTTAGTTTATGCACATACTTGAGTAAAGACATAATTAGGATTTTATGCAGCATTTAAAACATGATGAACAGGGTGAATAAATTGTGAGGTGATATCAGGCCATATAGTCAGAGTCTGCAGAAAGAAAGCTAATCCCTCTGAAGAAGTGGGGTTATGATCTCTAGTTATGTAGTTTCAACCAGTTATGAGGTTTCAACCTGTATGATTGCAATTATTTGAGAAGTTCTACACTGGACACATCCCAACCGTTTGCTGTTATGCAAGAAAAATTCAGGTGCTTGCAAAGCCTGGCATGTTTGTAAAATTTTCTTAATTTGGGGAGAACATTTCCAGGTTTGGTCAAAATTTTAAAAAATGAAGAATTAGCCTGATGACCAGAAAAGCAAGTGCTTTGATGTGATTCAGGATGGAACCATTTGTCTGAATGTGAAAGTGTGTCACTGTCCCAAATCTACAGACATTATTTAACCGTGCCCACTTGATATGAAGGAATACATGAGATTCTTGAACATTGTGGGAACATTAATGGGAATTCTGAGACAGAGGGAAATAGACCATCCCTCACAAGGGATTCTTGCCATTCCTGTATCTCTAAAGGTACAGGTGGTTTCCCAACTATCAGGCTTAGCCCCTGCTTGATGCCAGCTTTTCCCATGGTGGTTTTGTGTTGCACACCAGCACTACTGAGTACTGGAAAGTTCTTTGCTAGGAACCTAGCTACAGATTGCTTTCAGGGAGACAGCTGACACCCACCTTCTGCAGTGGAAAGACCTTTCTCTATTACTGTGAGTCCGGAGGGAGGGGATTTGCCATCATACCACTATATCATGCATAGTCAATGATGTCATTCCCTATGGAGAAGCCTGCTATTTCACACGCTCAAATTTTGTTTGCCTAATCAAACTCATCTTCAAGACTGATTCAATGAAAAGTTACAATGTTGAAGTTTTAATATAAAATGAAGCTTCAATCTGGGCAAAAAAAAATACTCATTCTGTAGCAATGGGTTACAACTATGCCTGAATATGAAGTATTAAAAGAATCTACAGGACCTGCCCCAAAACCAGACCTGAAATAACTGAGTTTGCTACGTTGTAGCACCAAAGCTCCCAGCAACAAGCTTTGTGACTTTAATGCACATCAAAGACCACTTTGTGATAGTCTGCAACAGGGGTAAACTCTGTATTTCATGAAAATAGAAGCTGAGTAAGATATGTAGCAGTAAGATTTCAGGAATATTAAGAGTGAATAACTCTTCCTATCATAAAGAAGTCATTGATTAATTTTCTAGATTCACCTGAATCATTCAGTATTCCTCTTGCTTTTTTGAGCAAGAAGAAAATGTAACTGTGTTTCCAGCAGACCTCACTTCTGCTTTGTGTTCAAAGAGATTAGAATGAGAGTGAATTTTGAGATTTGCATTTACAAGGCAAGATGATGTACACTGGCAATGTCACTTATGAGATTAAACAGGGAAAGGTGCAAGTCATTTTATGCCAACATGTCTGTTTAACAAAAGGTGATCTTGTCTTGTCTGGGCTTCACTGATATGTCAGTTCTCAATGCCATGAACAATAAACACATTGCACAGATGCAAAGTGTGCTGTAGACGTCACTACTGAATCTGTTGTAACCAAAACAAGGTCCCATAGCCATCCACTTCCAGGCCTGGAAACATCTGTTAGTGTGTTCTGTGTCCTGTCCTAACTTTAGTCAGAGCCTGAAAGCAAAAAACTATTGCTGAGAAGGGCATAAAAACAGAACTGCCGTCCAATATTCACTCTTGGTAGTGGACATGCTGACTATGGGAGGTGCCATGCCAAAGTCCTTCATGAAGGAGCTTTGAACTGTTAATGAAGGTGTAATTTCGTATCTTATATTGAGGGAGCAGGCAGCTTCCACACTCCCTAAATTCTCTGAGGGTCATCATCTTTGTCTTTTCCAGGATGGAACAGATATTTCTACCTCCCTTTTCTGATATATTTATCTTATGATATCTGTTCCTCTTCCTTCTCATTTTTCTTGAAATTTCCCTAACATGTTACCCCTACTCCCCCTCTTCAACTGGTCAAGCATTCTGTCCTTCCTTTGTCCAGCTGTGTATGATTTGGCTTTCTCAACCCTGGCCTAGATTTGGCATTTCTACTTGTCCTTGCAGAATGTAAATAATAAAGTGCTCTCAATAGAAGACAAGCATGGGACTTCTGTTTTTGTACACGGAGGCTTTTGTTCATGTTTCCACCTGCTGGATATCACTTAGACATATCAAAATGCATCAGATAATTTCCGACTATTACATTTCCTTGTCAACAAATGCTATAATCCCTGCAGGGAAGTTATGTCATGATGAATGGGTGGGAAGAGTCCTGTGTAATCTCCATGGGAGGACAGACACTGCGCCATTCCTTAGCTTCTCTTTCACGTCTCAAAAGCATGGCCTCCTTGGCTGTGTTCAAGCCTATTCTGTGTTCCCTTTTTATATTGCAATAATTATATGTCACCACCGTGAGATCCCATGAAATGGTTGCAGAAGGAGTTTAGGAATATCAGGTTCTTAGGCAATCCACAAAGGCTAACATGAGGTTACTTTTTCCAGGCTGCAAGCCTGAGTCAGGTGCTTGATGGAGAGTAACCAAATAACATCTGTCAACATAGAGAGCACTTTTGGAAAACAAAGGTGTTGTTAGAGTAAGGCCAGAGTTATTTGTGCAAAATTGGACTGCAGGTCCTCCTCTTGGCAGCAAGCCTTTGTGCTGTGAAAAACCTACTCAAGGTCTAATTAAAAAACAGGGCAAATAAAAATATACTTGTGATTTCAATCACTTCATTTAGCAGATAGATGAGGAAAGAACCTTTTTTCAGAAACACCCTTAAATTTGAAGATGAGATTCGAATTTTGGTGGTGATTCCTCAGTGACAATGTGTGGGTGATAAGCTCAGGATCAAGACTGGCCACTTTAGGAATAGACATATCCATTGTGAAGAGGGAGATGGAGACCCCCTACTTAACAGGTTCAGCTGGCAATAAAGTGTGTTCTCCCTGGACTGCAGGCTAGAAAGGAGAGTGCTGCCTGGAGGTATAGCCAAAGTGGACCAAGAAGAGCTCCAGAAACAAAGGTAGACACACCATCTCTCCCCCTCAGCCAAGTCTCTTGTTTTCTCCTATTTCCTACTCCACTCAACCTTCTGGAAGAGGAACCCAAGTGCTGCCGGTGTTGTGATCAGAGAAAAGAAGGTAGAGATTAACAAATAGATAAAGTCTCTCCATGTTTACTACTCCAAAATATAAAAGCAATAGTAATGAACTACTGCTGCAGATTAATTGGAGAGAGAATGAGATCACACCATCTCTCTTTTCTTGCTAAGAAAAGGTCTGTATTGATAAGAAGAGACCAAGGCTCTGCTTTCACAGAATGCTGTCCAGTGGATCAGAAGTGATGTGAAGGTAAGGACAGTCATGTCACAGTGACAGTGGACACATTTCTGTGCCTACCTGACAAACAACTGCCTTGTACTCACTGTAGTCTGGGGAATGCAGAAAGACAAGGCTTGCTCAACATAGTGCCTTCCCAAACATCCCATCAGGTACACTGTGTTGTAGCAAAGAGCCAAAAATAAGGTCATGCCCAGTGACTCAGAAGCCACTCAGAAGAGGTAGGGTAAGCAAATATTAGAGAGGAGGAGGAGAAGAATAGGGCTGCTGCAGGGGCCTGGAGGAGAAAGTGTTAGACATGAGGGCTGTATGAACATAACATGCCCATGCCATTAGTAATAGAGGAAACTTAGAATAGACAGGATGCCTAGGAGGACAGAAGCAAGGTGTTGGATAACAAGTTATTAAATGTCAAGTGAATGAAAGTGTATTCTACACCAGGTCAGGTGAGTGCTAATCAATGCTGCCTGTGTCAGCAAAAGGGGTAAGAACTTAGAGTTGCTCTTTAAAAGCAGTTACATGAGGTTGAACAAGATGACTGCATTGCCTGGATAAAGGTTTGCGTGATGTGATTGTTACAAAGCCTTTCAGAGGCACATTTAGTCCTTATGAAAAATAGACAAGGAAAACTGCCCAAACTGCCCCAGCCCACAATGGGGGGTTGGGGGTGTTGGAACTAGTTGATCTTTAAGATCCCTTCCAACCCAAACCATTCAATTCTATGATTCTAAAACCATGGAGTCTATTACTGAAACTGTATAATAGAAAATCAGTATAGTCAGAATATTGACTTGAATGACTTCTGTAACAGAAGAAAATTTATCAAAAGGCAAAGCTTACATAAAATATAGTGTGTGGGTGCAGTCTAAGGAAAAATGGATGGTGAAGCACCATGTCTCTCCTAAGGCTAAATGCAGCCAAAGGCATGATTACCTCTAGGTCAGCCTTCTTGCTCACCAGAATTTGGAATGTATTGTTTCTTGATTCATTCTTACCTGCTCTCTAGCACCGAAGATGCAGTGCTCTAATATTCCTTACAAAAGCCTGCATTACCATGGTAAATTAATGAATAACCAACAACATTCACCACACAACTGCTTCTTATTTTCCAAAAGAAATGTTCTAAAAGGGAAGGCAGCTGATCCCAGTTTGCTTTGACTCAATGATCTCAGAGATCTTTTCCAACCTTTATGATTCTATCATTCTAAAATTTTATTAATCCGTTTAAAAATACTGTTTAGCTGCCTTTCTCTGAATTTGTTTTCAGAAGAGCTCAAGAACCAGAAAAATCACATTAACATTTCAAGGCTACAGAGTAGTAAAAGTCCCAGAAAGGTTCACCAACAGTTCTGAACATGAAGAAGTTCCTCTGGTCAACCTAAACTTGACACCTCTTGGGAACAGTTCCTTGACAAGTGAACATGGTGAAGAATTGATTAAGGATCTCCTCTCTGCACAAGATTTAGACAAGAATTGAATTTTAATGATAATTCACAGCAGGTGCTGTATTAAAATTGCTTTTCTTTCCTCCCTTTCACCAGCTCCTTTCGCCAGGAAGGATGCAAGAAGGGAGTGTTTTCGGAAGAGGGTTCTGTTCATGGCATGTTTGCAGGAACAAATGTGGAGAACGAGCACATGTTTAAAACATTGCCTCCATGATAAGTCTAATACACTGTTCTATCAAACCGATGGAAATAATTCTCCCATATTTCAAAGGGCCCTGGGAGTTCAGAGTATCACTTGGCTACCATCAACTTTTATTATTTGATCTGACTCTTAAAACATTGGCTGTTGCAATTAGTCAATATATGTATCCAGAAAGACAAGCATCAATAATGTCAGCCAAAAGAGATATGTGAGTAGCTTCTGTATATAGATGACATTTGTTACTCCTGTGGAGACTGAGATGAATAGCTGTGTGCGACCAGGCTCAGCCCACAGGCTCTTCATGTCTGCATAAGAGCACCTTAATGACAGTTCGGCCATCTACACTGATAGACATTTTTAAACCTCCAGGAAGCCGCAATCAGTGCACTGCTTAATTCACTGAGCAGACTCAGTCTACATTAAACTCTTGCCATAGGAAGGACAAAAGAAAGGAGGAAAAACTCAGAGGCAACAGGAAATAGCAACTGGACCAACCCTTCTCCGGTCAACTTGTAATAGCAAATGGGAAAAGTGAGACCCAAAAGCAACAAAAACAGATTTTAAAAAATTGAACAAAGCCTTCCTACCCAATTAAACCCTCTATGTTTGAAATTATTTAGCATCTAAAATCAAATACGTAATATAGAGTCTGTAGTATTTAAGGAAGAATTAATCTTAGCTGGGAAGCTAAGGATAATGTGGGCCCATTACTAAGTAAAGGGGAGACTCTGGTGAAGAGCACACTTAGTAGTAGTTACTGACACATTCTACACATCAGTCTTCACTGACAAGGCCAGCCCTCAGGCATCTCTGACTCAGGAAACCAGCGCAAAGGAATATTGGATGGAAGATTTTCCCTTGGTCAAGGCAGATTGGGTTAGAGAACATCTAGGCAAACCTTATACCCCAAGTCCATGGGACCTGATGGGACGCATCCACGAGTGCTGAGAAAATGAGAAAGCTGGCAGACTATATTCAGGCCTTTAACAATCATCTTTGAAGAGCCACAGGGTTCAGGAGAGGTGCTTGAGGACTGAAATAAAGAAAATGTCACCCCATTCTTCAAAAAGGGCAAGGAGAATAACCCAGAGAACTACTGATCAGCCAGCTTCACCTCAATCCCTGGAAAGGTGATGGAGAACCTCATTGTAGAGGCCATCTCTATCCACATGGATGACAAGAAGTTGATCAGGAGTAGTCAGCATTGGTTCACTAAGGGTAAATCATGCTGGACCAACTTGAATGCCTTCTGTGATGTGACTCACACCTGGATGGATGAGGGGAGAGCAGTGGATGTTGTCTACTCAACTTTAGCAAGGCTTTCAACACAGTCTGTCACAACATCCTCATAGGCAAATTCAGGAAGTGTGGCCTGGATGAGTGGACAGTGAGGTGGATTGAGAACTGGCTGAACAGCAAGTGCCAGAGGGTCACAACCAGTGGCACAAGGTCTCGTTGGAAGCCTGTCACTGGTGGTGTCCCCCAGGGGTTGATACTGGGCCCAGTATCGTTTAACTTACTCATCAATGACTTGGATGAAGGGGCAGATGCCTCCACAGCAAGTTTGCTGATGACACAAAGTTGGAATGGCCAATATTCCAGGGTGCTGTGCAGCCCTTCAGGAGGACCTCAACAGGCTGGAGAGGTAGGCAGAGAATGGTCTGAAATTCAACAAAGACAAATGCAGGGTCCTTGAGATAAAACAACCCCATGCACCAGCGCAGGCTGGGGGCTGTCCTGCTGCAAAGCAGTTCTGAGGAGAAGGACCTGGGCATCCTGGTGTACAGCAAACTGTTCATGAGCTAGCAGTGTGTCTTTGCAGCCAAGAAGGCCAAAGGTACCTTGGGATGCATTAGGAACAGCATTCCCAGCAGGTCAAGGGAGGTGAACAAGCCCCTCCACTCAGCCCTGGTGAGGCACATCTGGAGCGCTGTGTGCACTTCTAGACTCCTCAGTACGAGAGAGACATGGAGCTCCTGGAGCTGGTCCAGTGGAGAGCTACAAAAGGGACTAGAACAACTCTCTCATGAGGAAAGGCTGAGAGAGTTGGGCCTGTTGAGTCTCGAGAAGAGGCGACTGAGAGGGGACCTCATCAATGTCTGTGAGTATATAAAAAAGGGGGGTGCCAAGAGGATGAATCCAGGCTCTGCTGGGTGGTGCCAAGCAATGGGACAAGAGGCAATGGGCAGAAACTAATGCACAGGAAGTTCCACCTGAATATGAGGAAGAAGTTCTTTACTGTGCCAGTGACTGTGCACCAGAAGAAGTTGCCCAAAGATGTTGTGGAGTCTTTGTCACTGGACATATTCAAGCATGACCTGGACACAGTTCTGTGCCATGTGCTCTAGGACAGCCCTGAGCAGGGGGTTTGGACCAGATGATCGCTGTGGTCCCTTCCAACCTTACCCATTTGTACACACTTTTTGAAACTCTATATTTTGCTATTAAAACATTTCATACAACTTGACTGAAACATACCAAGCAAAATATTTAAATCTTAAAAGTTAACCTCTCACTAATCAGGATGTAAGTATAATCACAAACCAGGTCCAATTCTAGCAGTCCTCTACCCTTGCTCCCACTTGTTCACAGTCCCCTTGCCAACTGGACAGGTTGCGTCTGCCTTGCCTGGAATTTTCTTGATCTTCTCTCTTGAGTGACAGCTGCTGGCACCCTGCATGCATGGGAATTTGCTGGCATATTGTGGGTCAGACACAGAAGATGGTGGAGCAGAGCAGAAAAGCCAGATGAGACCCTGCTAACTGAGAGTGAAGAGCACTGAAAAAAAAAAAAGGGAGGAGGTTGTTCCACCAGACCTGAAGGTCTAATGTTTTTTAATTAGTTTCTGTCCAAATAGTAACCAACTCATGAGCCATTTTTTGCCTGGTCCATATTGATGTACCTGACTGCAGTGGCAAGGTGTTAAAACAGCCACACACACACCCATACACAGTAGTAACTAAATTCAGGTGTTGACAGTCAGAGCTNGAGTGCTGTGTGCACTTCTAGACTCCTCAGTACGAGAGAGACATGGAGCTCCTGGAGCTGGTCCAGTGGAGAGCTACAAAAGGGACTAGAACAACTCTCTCATGAGGAAAGGCTGAGAGAGTTGGGCCTGTTGAGTCTCGAGAAGAGGCGACTGAGAGGGGACCTCATCAATGTCTGTGAGTATATAAAAAAGGGGGGTGCCAAGAGGATGAATCCAGGCTCTGCTGGGTGGTGCCAAGCAATGGGACAAGAGGCAATGGGCAGAAACTAATGCACAGGAAGTTCCACCTGAATATGAGGAAGAAGTTCTTTACTGTGCCAGTGACTGTGCACCAGAAGAAGTTGCCCAAAGATGTTGTGGAGTCTTTGTCACTGGACATATTCAAGCATGACCTGGACACAGTTCTGTGCCATGTGCTCTAGGACAGCCCTGAGCAGGGGGTTTGGACCAGATGATCACGGTGGTCCCTTCCAACCTTACCCATTTGTACACACTTTTTGAAACTCTATATTTTGCTATTAAAACATTTCATACAACTTGACTGAAACATACCAAGCAAAATATTTAAATCTTAAAAGTTAACCTCTCACTAATCAGGATGTAAGTATAATCACAAACCAGGTCCAATTCTAGCAGTCCTCTACCCTTGCTCCCACTTGTTCACAGTCCCCTTGCCAACTGGACAGGTTGCGTCTGCCTTGCCTGGAATTTTCTTGATCTTCTCTCTTGAGTGACAGCTGCTGGCACCCTGCATGCATGGGAATTTGCTGGCATATTGTGGGTCAGACACAGAAGATGGTGGAGCAGAGCAGAAAAGCCAGATGAGACCCTGCTAACTGAGAGTGAAGAGCACTGAAAAAAGAAAAGGGAGGAGGTTGTTCCACCAGACCTGAAGGTCTAATGTTTTTTAATTAGTTTCTGTCCAAATAGTAACCAACTCATGAGCCATTTTTTGCCTGGTCCATATTGATGTACCTGACTGCAGTGGCAAGGTGTTAAAACAGCCACACACACACCCATACACAGTAGTAACTAAATTCAGGTGTTGACAGTCAGAGCTACTTCTCCATGGTGCCAAGGAGCAGAAGGCTAGAATACCCCAGATAATCAAAAAATCTAAATTACTTCCTTGGGGCTGTAGTGCTTTAGGACTTTAGTCCCCAGGTCTTTCCATCTGTCTCTGCCTGGGCTTAGTTAGCATGAGAACCACACTGGGTACACACCTGGGGTCAGCTGCACCTCACTGTTCCCTGAGCCCANAGCTACAAAAGGGACTAGAACAACTCTCTCATGAGGAAAGGCTGAGAGAGTTGGGCCTGTTGAGTCTCGAGAAGAGGCGACTGAGAGGGGACCTCATCAATGTCTGTGAGTATATAAAAAAGGGGGGTGCCAAGAGGATGAATCCAGGCTCTGCTGGGTGGTGCCAAGCAATGGGACAAGAGGCAATGGGCAGAAACTAATGCACAGGAAGTTCCACCTGAATATGAGGAAGAAGTTCTTTACTGTGCCAGTGACTGTGCACCAGAAGAAGTTGCCCAAAGATGTTGTGGAGTCTTTGTCACTGGACATATTCAAGCATGACCTGGACACAGTTCTGTGCCATGTGCTCTAGGACAGCCCTGAGCAGGGGGTTTGGACCAGATGATCACGGTGGTCCCTTCCAACCTTACCCATTTGTACACACTTTTTGAAACTCTATATTTTGCTATTAAAACATTTCATACAACTTGACTGAAACATACCAAGCAAAATATTTAAATCTTAAAAGTTAACCTCTCACTAATCAGGATGTAAGTATAATCACAAACCAGGTCCAATTCTAGCAGTCCTCTACCCTTGCTCCCACTTGTTCACAGTCCCCTTGCCAACTGGACAGGTTGCGTCTGCCTTGCCTGGAATTTTCTTGATCTTCTCTCTTGAGTGACAGCTGCTGGCACCCTGCATGCATGGGAATTTGCTGGCATATTGTGGGTCAGACACAGAAGATGGTGGAGCAGAGCAGAAAAGCCAGATGAGACCCTGCTAACTGAGAGTGAAGAGCACTGAAAAAAGAAAAGGGAGGAGGTTGTTCCACCAGACCTGAAGGTCTAATGTTTTTTAATTAGTTTCTGTCCAAATAGTAACCAACTCATGAGCCATTTTTTGCCTGGTCCATATTGATGTACCTGACTGCAGTGGCAAGGTGTTAAAACAGCCACACACACACCCATACACAGTAGTAACTAAATTCAGGTGTTGACAGTCAGAGCTACTTCTCCATGGTGCCAAGGAGCAGAAGGCTAGAATACCCCAGATAATCAAAAAATCTAAATTACTTCCTTGGGGCTGTAGTGCTTTAGGACTTTAGTCCCCAGGTCTTTCCATCTGTCTCTGCCTGGGCTTAGTTAGCATGAGAACCACACTGGGTACACACCTGGGGTCAGCTGCACCTCACTGTTCCCTGAGCCCAGGTTAGGGTTGGGAATGCTGTGCCTATATGTCTGACATGGATCTGCCTAGGCATCCTCCCATCCAAAGGGCAGCACATATCGTCACACCTGAGTTGGCACCTGGAGTTTCTCTGCCTCTGCAACATCATTTATACCCACAAAGAGCAAGCAGCCCAGATGCATTTCCTGTGGCTTCAAAGCTTTTGTTAGACTGGAATAATTTAAAATACCAGACTGTTCATAGCAACAAATATTTGCAAAAGCACATTCCTTGCTGCTCTGTTGTTTAGTAAGTGCATTTCTTGTTAATTTCAAGTATCCTGCTTTGTACTATTACTGAAGAGCTCTTGGAAATTTCTGCTTAAGCAATGTATCTCAGGCAGGGG
>VZRM01007011.1:1006725-1020390 GCA_013397955.1 Grantiella picta
GGAGAGGAGAGGAGAGGAGAGGAGAGGATGTGTTAAATTGACCTATTAAAAGATTTAAAAGGCTGACTTGATTGGGTAGTTGTGCAATGCAAGGGCCCATTACATGACAGAGGGGATCAATTTGAGGAACATCACCATCAGACTCTTTGGTTCAGCATTGTTTTTGAGCAACAGAGATGTCAGGGGTGGTGAGGAAGGGTGCAGTGCCTAGACGAAAATGCATGTTCATTTCTTAAGCTCTCTACAATTATTACAACATCAATCACTACCACAGCCTGTGCACCCAGCCGAATATTCCCTAGCTGATTTCTTGGGTATCCCTCAACATGTAGAAAAGGCTTAAGAGGGTTTCAAGGACAGACAATGGTCTTCATTAATGGATTCAAGGAGAGTATCTCAGGCTCTGGGGAAGTACAATAAAGCCCAGAGAACTGTGTGAGATCTTGACAGACAGGCTGCCATGACCAGTGTCATTGGCCAAGGTGTGATAAGAGCAGAAACAAGTATAATGGCTATCAGAGTACTGTATTCATGAAAGTCATCCAAAAGTGCACAAATGTTTTGACTGACTTGTTTTTCACATATGGAGAATACCTACTTGTTAATCAGCTAGTCTATTGCTGTTTCAGTTGGAAATAAACTTTCTCAACAAAAGTATAGCTTCGTGTAAACCAGATGTCCTAGTTTGTTTTTCTCAGAAATGTTCCATCATATAACTACATCAGGACAGGGTGAGGAGCCAGGGCTATGGATTTCTACCATGAAAAAATAATGGTATAATCTTCTCTTTCACAATCATTCTAGGAAGTCTTTGGTCAGAAGAAAGCCAGAAAATCCTGCTAAGTCTTCTCCATGAAGTAGATCAGCTGCTATCTGAATTATAGTAGCCCAAACTGATGAATTGCACATGGCGCTGACACTAGATCTTGGTGTGTCTAGCCCTTTTCTGGTTTTTAAATATGTCTACCCTCTGTTGGAGAGTCAACATGTGTTGTCACAGGTCAGTTGCCTAATTTTAACCACTAGTGGGGCTTGCTTATCCTGGGCCAGAAATAGGAAGCCGAGTGATGGTCATGTGTCTGACAAGGAGCTGGGCAGTGGGCCAAAACACATTTGAGCTGGATGGAATTTCTTGCCACTGTGAAAATGCAGTGCTAAATCTTCCTCCCCCACTCGCCTCTTTACACACAAGTGGATCCCTCTAGTACAGTGAACTGTCACCCGAAACTAACAAGGAGGATGTGTCTCCCAGCAATCTGAGCTTCGGTCAAAAGTTCACCACTTGCCAGCCCCCTATGCCAACTTGGACCAAGATTTCTGGAATGGTTAGAAAAATATTTTAATGTAATTCACCTTGCTATGCTATTTCATTAATAACCTCTAAAAATGCGAAGAGTGCGGCCTTAAAATTCCTTGACATCCTCAGCATATGACTAATAATAATGAAACTTTCTCGCTGTCAGCAGAGCCACTCTGTGAATGCTCAGTTTTCCCTGGAGTTTCATGGAGCCTTTAGCAAATGCAGTACATTTGCCATGTCCGTTTTTACAGCACAGTAACTGCTGTTCAGCCAGGCTTGCCTGAGCTGGCTCTTTGTCCACCCCACCACACTGCACTCTCCTTTAACCCTGCACTCTTCTATTTTTCTCACAAGAATATTTTTTACAGGCATAATTTGGACGTGCGTGAAATACTCTTTTACACGTTATGTCTTTCTTATTTTCTATTAGTTCTGAGTCTAGTCTCTCACTGTCTTCCAAAATATGCCGTCCACGCAAAGCATGGAGTTGTTTCCAGCCCGAGACTGTGTGTGCTGAGTGAAAAGGGCTCAGTCCTCAGATTGGGACAGACCGTGTCTGACATGCCATTATATAACATGAAACCAATGTATACAAGACTGTCTTTAAGAGTACATTTTACAGAGATCCCCATTTCTATATCTTGCTCCAAGCATTTCTTTCTAAAATAGCCTGTGGGGAGTCAGTGGATGAGACTCCACTCACTGAGGGTAAATGCAGGGCTACAGGATTGCTTTCCAAACCATGTCTGCATCCAGGCTTCTAGGACCAGGACTTCATAAAACACTGGGTGGCATCTAGAGTTAAATTAAATCTAGATTAACTTTTTATTCTTTGCTTCAGATTTTGCCCCAATGGCAAAAGCAGAGCAAAGAATCAAAACTTTTTTATTCTTAACCCCGCCAAATTTGTAATAAAACAGAAATCCTCACATCATAATTTTTTTAAAGCCTGTCTATTGGCCCAATTATGGCCCATAGAGTGTATTCCCTATCAATCCTTGATAGGTCTGTCTCCACTGCACACTCAAATCTAACAGGATCATGTTCCACAGTTCCCAGCTGACACGTGACTATTTGGAGATGCCATGCTAGACAACTGGAATAGATCCTTTACCCTACCAAAGCCTCCTTTGGCCTCCAGTTCTTTGGATCTGGTGGTTTTCCCACCACGAGAAGCAGCTGAGATCAAATCAAGAGTGTTACCAAAAACTCTGAGAGGTCGTAATCCAAATATATTCTCTCCAAAAAGCTTAGCCAGAGGAACAGTTCCCTGAGGCTTGTCCCATGCCAGGACCCAACTGCCCAGCCACTCTATTCTGCATGGAGGAATCTGTTCATACCGCACTCCCACCACACCAAAGGTGTACAGGCATGCTCAGAGAAGTGTAGAAAGAAGTGGCTCAAAACTATTTCTATAGCCAGATGAACTTCCACTGTGTAAATTCTAAATTATCCCTTTCCCGATGAATCCTGTTTCTTTCCTAGGCCAGCCCTGGGCCTGTCTCAATTAACAGCTCATGTTTAGATTAAGGTTGTGCTGTGTGCACTGAGAGTTCATTTCCTAGAACTTCACACACTAAGAGATGTAATGTATTAGAACAGGTGAGGCTGACCAGTAAAAGAGTTTTCCAAAGGTGAAATGAAAGTGGAATATTTTTTCCACAATATTTCTATATTTGCTCAGTATTTTCCTGTTTGTTAAAAATTTGGCCCAGGAAAAGAAACTGGAGTATTCCAGCATTCCAGCCTGCTCCAGAGGTAAGCGAAAACTAAGGAAAAAGAAACAAAAATGTATCAAGGCAGATTAATGACACTTTAAAGTCCAGAATATTCATGGACAGATGCAAATATTCCCAGCCTCAGTTGCCTTGGATTTTGTAATAACAAACAATTAGATTCTGGGAGTGCACCTTTCACTGCATGGACATTTGATTTGATTTTTAGAAAACAGACACTAAGTTTCCTCCAAAGTATGCAGAGTAGTTACATTTTCACCAGACATTTCCACATAAACATGAGCAGTGCTCTGGAGTTTTTTGCATATAGGTTTTGGCCAATGTCTCCAAGCATCCAGCTGTAAGTGGTGCAGGGGCAGCTGCAGTCTCATGGGATTGGAAGAGTTCCCTTGCAGGGACTTACTGGGAACATCTACTTTTCATGACCTCTAGGAGAGAAAAAAAAACCTGCTTCTGGCATCTTCTGGCTTCAGAAAAGCATCAACTACTGGCCTCGCCACACTCTTTATGTTGAGGCAGTTCTTCAGCTGAATGCTACATTTTACAATTTTTAAAGAAAAGCATCCCTTTCCCAGTTTTTAGTGAACAATTTATTGGTTTCTGAAAATCTTCATCTTCAGACTTTCATTATGGTTGTCAGAGAAGGAAAAAGAGTATTTGTGTATATGTCTATCTATCTATCCTACTTATATACACGTGTGTGCGCATGGATTTGTGTACTTGAACATGCATGCATTTTTAACCATTCAATGCCTCCTTCACAATGAACTGTCCCTTTGTGACAACTTGTCAGAATATGTTTATCTGGCATTATATCCCATGTGACTGAAACACCAATGGTGTGCCATTCTGAGCAGTCACAAGCCTTGTTTACCCAGAAAAGACAAATGTGCATCTATTGCATACAAGCTGATCAGTGAAAAGTAGTCAATACGTGTAAATTAATCGGTAAAACAGTCTTCTAAAAGAGCTGTGTATATAACAAATGTTTCTTCAGGCTCATTCTTACTGCCTTTGCTGTTGGCCCACAGCGCCAGCTCTCAATTAGCATGCTTCTGGAAACTTCTGCTCTTCTGAAAACCAAACCCACTCCTGCACTCATTTTCTTCTCCCTCCCCTGCCTGTAGCAAACCATTTCCTTGCTTCCAGCACTGCTGCTCACTGGGGGCCAGTGAGTCTGGGAAGCTGGAAACCTCAGTGCACATGGCAGAAGGCTGTTAGAAGCATTTTTCACACATCAACAAGACCTGCCCTGTGTAGTTTTACATAGCATGGTGTGAAAAAAGGTTGTAACAGCCAGCTGGCCATCTACACCAGGAATGCTGCTTATGCAGGGCTGAGATGAGGATGCAGCTTCCTAGGAAAATGTCCAAACCCAAACTGGGCCCGCAGAAGTGGACACCTGCTGAAGTCTCACCATGCAGACTGAAGGAACCACACCAGGATCTCCAGCTGGCTCCAGCAAAAAGGGTGGAAAGGAGGACTCTGGCAGAGAAGGGAGGCATAAGTTGAAAGTTTCCCCCTATGACAGAAGGATCATCACTAGAAAGCAACAGCATCAAACTTGTCAAACATGTCAAAACTATCAAATACAACAGAAATAAATGGTGATCAGCTTTAATAATTAATTATTATAATTAATCTGTGATAGAGATTTTTAAAGATGTTAATGATCCAAATATGGTAGATTTCTAGTCCTTCTTGAAATAATTTTTTTAAATGAGAGAAAAATATTAACTCAATAGAGCTGTGGGAAAGTAATGTTTTAAATTTTAATCAAGTGTTTCTACAAAAGACAACAGCAGCCTGGAAACATTATGAGTCCCTAATGGGGACTGGAGGTCAATTTTGTCCATGAAACTGCTGCATATTAACTTTCAGGCTGCCCAAGCCCTCCACAAGCCAAAGTACTCTTTCCAGTCCTTGGTTTAGAAGTTTCCCCATCATGTCTCTTAGACCTGAAGGTTTGGCTTCTAGATGTTAGTTGCTCAGCCTTCTCTTTCCGTGACATCCGTCTCAAATTGTCTCTGCTTAGGTATTCGATAATTGGGAGATATTTGTATAACAGGCCTGTATGTAGGGAGGTAGATATTAAATGAATAAATAATCTTGGCAGGAATAGTTTAGCAGACACATAAGCTACAACTTCCAAAACATTTGGAGCTCTTCAGTGAGAAAGACACTGTATATATTTTGGGCATATTTTCACACTTTAAATATTTTTCATTCTTTCTTAAAAGCAAAAGCATTGACTTCTTGTGTTGATAAGAAAACTTGTAACCAATTTGCATTTTAGGACAAATGGTGAGTACAGAAGAATACGGTTAAAGAAACAAATGTGTTGGCATAGAGATAATTGCCTTTTTACTAAGTCAATGAGGATGGTAATTTTTTCTGCTTAATGTTTCATGCGTGTGTGAAATCACGACTTTAGCATGTGCTCTCTGAGATGCAGAAGAAAACATAGACCTGGCTAAAGCACATACAACTACTTGGATAAAAAAATGTCATGTCAGGATGCCCTGAATACCCTTTGGAAACTCATTTTATCCTTGTGCCAGCTTTCTCTCATCTATGCAAAAGCTGTGAGGTAGCATTACTGATTTAGGAGATTAACACATACAATTCATGGTGTAGGAGTCATCTTGCTTTTCTCAAATGAGAGAAGTGTATAAGGGTGTCACAAGGCAGTTGCTTTTAGGATCCTGGTGGAAGGATCCCTGAGCAGGGCAAACTGGAGAATACTGAACTGATGAATCCTATTTCTACAGGGCAACTGACTTTTGACACTGTGCCTGGGCAATGCACAGAAGTAACATGAGAGAGAACTGGTGACCAACCTTCAAAGCTCCAGTGAAGAGCAAGACACACCCTCCAACCTGTCTGCAAGCAGAAAAGAAGCAGCGTAGCCACAATTCTGCACATGAAGAATGCAGGGCAAGAGAGAGCATAGGTGCAAATTGGTTGTATGACATTTTCTCTGACACTGGCTTCAAACAGTGTAACTGCACCTGCAGGTCATTGGAGTGTGGCACCTGGTGTGTTTCGCTGAATAACAAAAGTTGTCCTCTGCGGTGAGACCACACTCATCTGGGAAAGAGCACAGCACCCATTAATCGGTGTGTGGTTTCCCCTGGAGCATGGCAGCAAGCTGTGCTCCGTATGGGGAGAGGCAGGAGCACGATGTCCCATGAGGCAGGAATGCGAGGACTGTGGAATTTGCTTGGTGCTGGAAGGCGAGAGACTGAAATATGGTTTGGCACGTGGCGGCTGGAGCGACATGCTGAAAGACAAGCTTCTGTCCTGGGGTGTGCAGGAGGCTGAGACAAAGCACACAGAGTGGGGGAGAAAAAAGAGCTGTGAGGGGTTCCTGAGTATCCTGATCTTCCTCTGGAGGATGGAGCTGATGGCAGGATTTTGCTTTTGCAGCAGCTTTTGCTTGAGTGTTTCTGATTTCCCTGGAAATCACCCTCAGCCCCTGCTTCAGCTGCTTAGCAAGCAACTACCTGCCTGCCCCAGGAAGGTGCACGAGGGCTCCCGAAGGCAGCAGCATCCCTGCACAGCTAAACCAGTAAAGCCAAGTCCCAGCCTATTCCCAGGCTGGAAGTAGAGGAGCAAATCCAGACAAGAGACACACAGACTGGTAAAATTGTCCCTGTGATCAACAATAGCCAGTATAACAAAAATTGATGCCTTTATGATGGACAAGACAGTTTTTTGACTGCAGCAGTTGTATTATTTCAACAGACAGGGGCACAGAAATAGCTTTGAGCTTCCTTCCTCTTGCACTCTGCATTTGGTCAGCTCTTTGGCTTTCATACTCTACTATAAACCATCCTCCCACCTGATCAGAGAGCTGTCTGTATCAATTTCTGAAAAATGTCATTCAAAAATTATGCCAAATTCTAAGCCTAAATGAAGTCCTGTCTATTAATTTCCTGTGAAGCAGCAACTCCAAGAATATACCAACCTGTGTGCTTGGCTCTTACCAGATATATACAGAGCCTCAACAAAAATTGAGAGGTAATTTTTAATGTTTTCCTCAACTGGGTTATCTTTCTGAAATGAAAATTGCATTGTTACTTGATATAAAATTTAGACTTGCATTTCAAAAAACTTGATTTGTTAGAATAGTATCCCCGTCAATTTCAGTCACTAGGCAGGAAGAAGTTTTTTAATGCACATAAGCCTTCTTCAGCAGAGGTATGATAATTGCTTACTTTCTCTAAGTTCATGGCTCTTACCTCCTTTCTTTAACTTCATGGCTTCACTGACTGATTCATATATACACATAAAACTTCTTGCAGTCCAAGGAAGTGCCCACCTCAGCATGAGAAGAGATCCTTCTTTAAGAAGTACAACCATTGTGTATGAAGATCCCAGCATGTGAGCCCTGATATGAACTTTATGATTTACCTTTGAGGGTGTGCTTGTTGCATGGGATTTCATTTCATTCATTTAATTTCATTTTTTGTAATAATTCTGTTTACAGGCAAGGGCATGGGGCACAAACTACCTCAATAGAGTCTGGAGCACTGTTATTTATCACAAATAATTCCTTTGCATACTAATTTCTTATCTTTCCATATTAAAAGAGGAAAATCTACACAGATACCAATATGAAACTAAGTCAGAGTTCCCTTCTGGACTACAATAGAACTATACATACACTGTTTTTCAATGGACTGGACTGCAATATGTAGGTATTATGAAAATCAAATTATATATTCTTTTGTCCCCTTCTCCCTCAGACAGTGCATACCTGTAGTGTCAGTACATTTCATTATTTTCTTCATTCTTTTCTTATTGTCTTCTTCTCTCCTTGTTTGTTTTTCCAACCTCATTTCTGAAGATGGAGTTGGATTTTGCATTTGTGAGGACTAAGTTCTCTGTTAAATATAACCATAAAAACAAAAAAGTAAGTGTAGGCTCTGTTCAGTTTCATAAAGCCAGGATATTTTCCAGGCCCTGAAATCACCCCTATTTACACTTAACCCAGGAGCTACATTATTTGGGGCAATTCCAGGCAATGAGAACACAATTCCTTGTAGCATGGCTCCACCTCCAGTATTTTGCTATGAATTTTCGTTTTACTTTATTTTGTAATTTTGTTGCTTAAAATATATTTTTTTACCATTTTCTAGTGGCATTTTCTCAAAGCTTAGCCAAATACACATTTAATAAAACAGGACTGAAGCAGCGAGCCCCTCCAGTATGATATAATATTGCCCACTCTGAGCAATCAACATTTCCTCTTGAGGAAGCCTTAATCACGGAAGTAAATGAGAGCCTTTCTTTTCCTCATCCCAGCTTCATATTACTGGCAGTATACGAAAGTCTGTACAGACTCTAAAAAACACATACCTTACCTGTTTGTGCTCTAGTGAAAACCTGATTGTCTTGTTTCCTTGCATCGAGAACTTACATTCTCAAGCTGCAGTCTTCCTCTGCCACCTACCTCCCTCTGTCTGAAATATTATCTAAAAGAGTGGAAAGATGCTTCTAAAACAAAAACATTTACAGGAATTAAAGTGTTTGTATAAAACCACTTCCTTTTTCAAAATAAAACTGGTAAAGGTATGACTGTGCAATCAAAATCATTGCAGAGGATCTATATATCACAATTACATGAAGAGTTTAGCACCTGTGTTAATAGGGCTGGTGCTTAAGAAACTTGAAAAGAGTGCAGACACAGCCTTTTTCTACTTTTATATTGTAGCAATTTAAAAACCCCTAAAAACATAAACCCCTGCTATTTTTTGCATGGAGGGGATTGTTCAAGAACATTTTGCCTGAAATTACCTTTTTGCCCAGATCACATTGAAAATATGTATTATCTATATTGTATATAAATACAAAAAATATCTGTAGAGTGTCTTGGTGAAAGAATCTCAGAACAAGCCACTTTCACCTTTCTGGTGGCTCAGCGCTGAGAGGGGGAAAGAGGTGCACAGCAATTCAGCTCGGATCTGAATGTGCTACAATACCTGCATCAGAAAAGCTTCTGCCTCTGAAGGAAAACAGACTCTGTTCCTATGTCAATTTGTGGAGAAACATCCACGAACTTTCCTATTGCAAAATCAAGCCCTAAATTCAATGCACTCAGTGTGTTCTCACTCGTGTGAATGTATTCCCTCATGACAGCTCTAGATTTCCCTTCCAGCCCTGCATAATGATCTCTTCATCTGCCGCCATCAGTAGAGGAGAGACAGGTGATGCCTCTGGCCCGTCAGGGTTGGGCAGGGCGGGTGAGTGACACACGCCAGATGCTGCACCCTGAGCTGGGCTGCAGCTCCCCTGGAAATACATCATGGAGTAAAAATCACCACGTACATTCCAGCTGCTGCACAGCATGTCACTGGAGCAGACAGGCTGTCACGTGTATGAATGCACACCGAATAGTATCCGTGTGCGTGATTAATTAGTGGCTAACAGATAACTCTTTGAGGTGCAGGGGAAAAAAAGGAGAAGGGGAATAAAAATGCACCTTCAAAGGAAGATCAAAATTAACTATACAAGGTCTCTGAGGTTGAAAACAAAATAGAACTGGGTTCTTCAGGACAGTGAAGTCAGTAATATGTGTCCCCTGATTTTTACTTTGTGCTTTACTATATTTATAATACTGATCTTTATCTTTAATATCAGTTAATTCAGTGCCCACAAAAACTACCAAGCCAGCGGCTGTTGAGCCTGAAGTCTTCTGCATTGATACAGACCCAGAGGCTGGACCTCAAAAACATCCCTGAGAACACCATGGTAACAGTTGCCAAGCCCTAAAAAACCAAAAAGCTTTTAGGGATATGGAGCACAAAGACTGACAAGATAAGAAAGAGGAACTGCATTATCTATCTTAATTCATTTCAGCCAGATTTGACCCATGTAAATCCACAAGTAGTGCATTCAGCTAGAAATTAAGTATGTCCTGAGTCCTACAGGCAGATTGAGGCATTAGAGAGTAAAGTAGAGAGCAGGAATAGGAAGACTAGTGAAACTGAATTTATTATCTCAGAGAGGAAGCACTGCACACACAGCAAATAGACAAGCATTACGTGAAACGAGTCAACACACAATCTTTGGTATTTAGAAATATGACTGCTGCCACATAAGAGTATAGTATATGAACACTGTGTAGGAATATTCATATTAGTTAGTTCGTGAACTTTGCAAGATGATCATCAGTAACTTGAAAGCTGATATAAAACCACACCAATAAATTTAGCAGGTAGCACAGTAACAAGAATACTGGTGAGTAAAGTGAGAAGTGGAACATTTGGCAATACCTAAGTCCATTGCTGAGTCTCTTGGCATTCTCAAGAACAAATAGCACATGAATGGAGTTGTTTGAAGAGTTGAACATCTATGAACAAGGAAGACAGGAGTTGGAAAATGTCCTAGAAAGGATGACTGTACAAGGTATCATGAGCAGGTGTCATAGGCTCACATGGGATCATCACAATTTTCAGCCTAGTTGCTTGTAATCACCTACACCAGGAGCTGGTAGGCTAGTACTGGATGTAGGATTTCCAGGGAAGGTGAGCAACAAATATGGTTGGTGCGATCACGTTTTTGTCCCAGTCTTTCTGAATGTTGATGTTTTGTTTGGTGGTCTGTTTGCTTGTCTGGTGAGCCATTCACAGCAGTACCTAATCCTCGTTTCGTAAAAAGTTCCAGATTAGTTAGATGAAAACACTGACATGCTTTAATAGGAATTTTTTCTGAGGCAAGTTGTAACTTTCTGCATCTCGCTGTTTATCAAAAACCATCATTCTTTATTCCTAACAAGATTTTCATTTCATATTACTGCTGTGAAATATTTACCAATGTATGGCTGTAGGACTAGGCACACACCAGTGCTGTAATGGTACACAGCTAGTTCTTAACCCATGTCCTTCCTAAAAGTGTGCTTTCCTTTATTGCTGTCATAATTTTCTCTCTGAGGTAACTCAGCTGTTTCTTTCCAACTTTTTGTAGTTCCTTATGTGACTCAACCCACCTAAAATTCTTTAGTTAAGACCAAGGAAAGCTGTTTTTATATAATTGTAAATACATAATGAGATCATTAGTGAATTTGGTTTCTGACCCTTGGTTTCCAGGATAATTTCCTATACCAGGATTAATTTCACAGAGTGCACCAAAGAGGCAAAATAATGCCAGCATTTTTGCATGAATGTTTGTATTGCTCTGCCTTAAGACACCGAAGTTTACTCGTGTCTTGCACTGCACAGTTTTACAGTTGAATAACTGTCTATAAAAGAAACTGAATTCATACCAAGTCACACCAGACCTGGGTACCCTAACACACTTGAGTGTGCGGTAAAAGCCCTAAATTCATCCCTCAAGGAGAGTTCTCCAGGGTACACAAGCTAGACCATCTGCCACACTGCAGCACCCAGTCACACATGTTGCTGTTACACTTTGGGTTTTTCTACACGAGAGGTGAATGCTCAGCCTTGGAGAGTGTCAGGTCTTACTTTTGCTGTGGCACGGAGTCCTGGTGAAGGATTGGTGTGAAGAGCCAGAAGAAGTTCTGTGTCTTTGGAGCAGGTGTTCATTGGACCTACACTCCAAGAAATGGGCTTTTTTGGTACTTTGCGGAGCATGCTATTACCTTTGAAAGAGATACAGATCCTTGTGTGTTGGGAAAGCTCTCTACTCCCACAAGCAGGGACACAGAGAAGCGAGATCCCATTCTCCCAAGTAAGATCCCTCAGCCTCTCTCTGTGAGGAGCAAAGGGCTGTTCTTTTGCTGACTTCATTAATTTGGACACCAGCCACAGAATGAGTCCTTCCCTCTACTGTGACTATTTGCTTACTGTTCAAGAGAAAATTATACAGTATAAGATACATTTCTTATTTTAAAGCCTAATACCCAGAGGTTATCCCCTCATTTTCTTGACCACCAACACAAAATTTGTTCTGATGGGAGAAGGAGCAATGCTGAGGCAGAATCCATAGCCACAGTCTTTCAGGCTGCATTGAAGTATGAAAAGTGAATTTCCCAAATTAGAGAAGGGAGAAAAAAAGGTTGCTTAAATACGAGTTTTAAACCTTGCACCTGGTGCAGAAAATCTTGAAACATGCTCATCAGGCACTGAAATATGATTTTGGTGAACAACAGGCATTGAAAACAATTTCTAACACTTGGAATATAAAAACTGCATATTCGAGAAAACAAAATAGATTCAATGCTTAGTTTTAATTATGAGGTTTTTCTGCTAAAATGAGTTTAAATATTTCCAGGTCTTCAAAATTCAAAGTGTTCATTGTTTTCAGATTTTTCCCGAGACTTTTGTAATCAATCAGCATTTGAAAACTGAGCAATATTCTTTCTCTCATATTTTCTATGTTTTTTCGGCTTTATTGCAGGTGCTTAAAATAAAACAAGATGGGTCTCTTCTCACACTAGTTGTGACCCCACACCATGAAGCTGAACACTTCAAAGAGTTGATATTGAAATGAGAACTTACATCTCTATTAAAAAATAATCTACCTCCTATGCAACTCCATTAAAATGAGCAGGGAAGATACATTCACGTATTTGCAACTTTGTGTGTCGTACTCAGCAGAAAGCCAGGGAGTAAATCCAGTTTACCTTCACGATAATTCGTTGTTTTGACGTGACTTTGCCTTCGGCGTTGTTTTAGTTTCTACCAAATGCAAAAGCATCGCCGTTCCCGGGATTTGTAATGATTCAAAACTTTCAGGGGAGATTCCTCCTCGGGAGCAACTGGTTTTTCCTCCTTCGGTTTATCAGACCTCCCAGCTCCTGTGGCTTTGGTGGTGGCAGGACTTGGTGGGCTTTGGAGGAGGTCACCCAGATCCCTGCCTTTCCCGGAGCTCCACTTCGCCCCCGCCAGGAGCGGGGACCGACGAGGTGGGGGGCGGCAGGGGCATCCTCCCCCTCCCCAGGGGCCGCGGGGCAGCACCCGGCACAGGAGGCACGTGGAATGTAATGAAAGAAATGAAATAAAATTAAAAGCAGAGGGAGATGGGTTGATAAGCCCCCATGTCCCGCCGACCCCCGGTTCCCCCCGCAGCCGCCTGCCGGTCCCTGCTTGGCCGGAGCTCTCCCCGCACCTCCGGGCCCGCTGCTCCCGGGCAGTCCCGGCTGAGGAAGGGGGGTTCTCCCTGCTCCCTTCGCCTCTGACACCTTCCGAGCCTGGAGCTGAAACTGCCCCGGCGGCCGGCGAGCCCCTCCAGTCCCGGCGCGTTTGCGGGAGGGAGCCACGCTATAGGAAGGGCGGGAGGCAGGGAAAGAAGGCAAGGAGGGGGTGTCAGCACAGCCCAGCGCTGCCTCATCCCCCCTCACTCCTCCCACCAGTGCGTGGTGCCTCTTAACCCCCGGGAACCTCCCTCCCGCGAAGCATTACTCCACTTTGCAGAACACGAGTTGATGAGAAAAAAAATACTTCTCGGCCGCGGCCAGCCATGAGCTGTTTGGATGTTATGTACCAAGTCTACGGTCCTCCTCAGCCCTACTTCGCAGCAGCCTACAGCCCCTACCACCAGGTACGTGTAGGGGACAGCGCTGAAGAGGCAGAAGGTGGGAGGGGTATCGTCTGGAGGATGGCCGTCTGAGGCCTCACCAAAAGGAAAAAGGGAAAAGGAGAAGGGGAGGGGAAAGGGGGG